>PQFF01000209.1:130388-179298 GCA_003547095.1 Diversispora epigaea
AAAAAAAAAAAAAAATCCACTTTTTTTAATGTTATTAATTATTATTATAATCGTCATGGATCTATTATTTTAAAACCAGATTTAATTGTTTACATTTGTGTATACTGAAAATATATCTATATAACAAACTTTGCATGAGTTCTTGCTCAACTTGATTTAGTTTCTAAACATTATGAAATGATACCGGATTATTTTTGACCATATTAGACCGATTATATAACGCAGATAAAGCATATGATATCGATAATAGATCATACATATATTTATTTATTTTACTGTAGAAAGAACCATGGGAATTTATTAAGGAGAGGAAAGGAATCGAAACCATAAACCACCGTAACGAAATTATTTGAACCCTGAGCGAATTTATTATTATTATTATTATTATTATTATTATTATTATTATTGTTATTATTATTATTATCATCACCATTGAAATGATGAAAGATAATATTTACGTAAAAGTTAACAAAACTCGATAAAGATTTACTTGAACAAGTATTAGTATGGAATAATAATGAATGAATGAATAAATCGAATAATGACAGATCTTGTCAAGGTTGGATTTTCTATATAGTAAAAGTAAAAAAATTATATATACTCGCCAATTAATTATTCCATAATTTACTCTTCCTCTGGTAGAAGAACTTGTTTTGTTTCCAATTTTATATTTAACAAAAAAGATATTTAGAAATATAATTTAAAAAATCTATTACTGTATTTAGAATTGCATTAGAGATGGATAATTTTGTGGCTATACTGAATTTATTATAAAAGAAGTTATTTATTATTACAATAACGAATAGTGATTTCTGGATTCTCATCATGCCATACCTCAAGAAGATAAATTCCGTTATTCTGGCACAGGCTTCTTTTTTGCCGATCACGATTAAAAATATCCTAGTGTTATGGAGCCGATATTGAGCCCCTTGCACTTCTAATGCGATTTGATTAGGAAGAAGGCATCAAGTTCTAATCCTTGCATGAAAGATGGCCGATACGGGTTTTTCATTGATTCCATTAGAATGCATTTCTCCTGGAATTTACGATTTCTTTTAGATTCTAATTCCTTTTTTTGTACATAAATCCCGTTTTGGTCTTATATTTTCAGATGCTAAACTATCGACTTTAGAATACTGATAAATGCTATCACTAATTGAAAGTCCAGGTTTGTATTGAATATATCAAATGAAGAACTTGTTTAATGGATATTATTTCGGAAAACATTTTTATCTCAGTCTCAAGATCCGTCTCAAAAATTCTGGTTCAGATTTCATGTTTAACAATAACCTTTACATATTTGATAATTAATAATTAACTTAAAATGTATATTCACATATTGATCAAAATCAAGATCACAAATAAAAATTATTGAATTGTGACACGCGAATT
This sequence comes from Diversispora epigaea, assembly GCA_003547095.1. Taxonomy (NCBI): domain Eukaryota; kingdom Fungi; phylum Glomeromycota; class Glomeromycetes; order Diversisporales; family Diversisporaceae; genus Diversispora; species Diversispora epigaea. Next base: position 131,781 of record PQFF01000209.1, read on the forward strand.
CTTTCAATTTCGGATTGCAAAATGTAAAGTTTATAGATAAAAACGTGCCATTTTGTCACACGATACAAAAAAAAATAGATTACAAAATTAAAAATTCTTTTGATCTTAACAATTTTTGTTGAAGGTTTGCGATTAATTTTTTGCTTTTCAGTATTTTCTTTCATAAAAGACTAAATGTAAAACTATTATTAGTGAAGAATTGGAAAAGAACTATATAAAGTTTTATTATACTCAAAAAATTTTAAACACATTATAACTGTTTCGGATAGTACAGGAAGATCCTGCCAAAGAAAGGGAATTTTAAAGTTCAAATTCACGTAGATAATATGTCTTTTGATGTATTGTTACACCAATATAAAGATATTTCGTTGCAGTAACCTAAAGCAAGATTTTTTTTTTCCCATGTTCCATTAAGTTAAAAATTATTCTTTGATTTAATATGTTCTGGTTAATTTATAATCGTGAAGACCAAAACGTCGTTCATATATAAAATTTCTTCATGACCTCCCAGAGGCAAGCAAGTTCGTCTGCACAAAACTCTATCAATAAGCAGGTTGAAGTTGGTATTTCGTTGGTGCTTACTACTTTTGATCGCAAAATCAAGACTAATGTCATATTAATAACCACAAATAAATACTTTCTCAAAATAGCCAATATTACAGCTAGCATCAATGTATTATACAATATTGGATTTCACTGGTCAAATAAAGAAAAATAGGCAAGAAGATACACAAATAGGTAGGGAATTATTTTTACATTTGCCGAAAATGTAATAATTTTGGAACCCGTAATTATTTCTATATGCCAAAATTAATTATGGAGATTGAAAATTTTCAAAAATTTTTTGTACATAAAATTACATTTTTTTGACTTTTTATAATAGATAGAAAGACATTGTTCTTAGCTAAAGTTCCTCATAGGCCTTAAGACTTATGAGCCTAACGAGCTAAGCTAAGCCAAACAAAGCCTAATATTATAGACTCACAGGCTTACAAACCAAGCTCAATTAAGGCCTGGCTCATAACGCTCGAGCTTTATAGTGGACTCACGAACCTATAAAGTTTAGTTTAGTTCAAATTTGTAGGTTTTACAAGTTATTTTTCAAAGTATAATCCAACTTGCTTGAATTATCAAATAAAACTGATTTAAAGTTATTATATCTAATGATGACATTTAAAAAAGATTTTTTTAGTCTTCAAAGCTTCTTCTATTTTGAGTTTAATTAACACTAAAGATGGTTGAAATAACAGGTCGAATACTAAGTCACGTTGTTTAAAGATACCTGTTGTAATTAGTTGTGTTATAAGTTATAATTAATTATGATATTTTGAATTTCTTTTTTTGAATTATAACAGATATCTTTAATGTTGCTGATGAACTTATCTAATCCAAGTTTGTTTACCTATGATTTTCAGATAATGTGAAAGAATGTGAACAATTCTTTCGAGGTGTCAGACTTGCTAGTATACAATCTTCCCATCCAGAAGGACAATTCCATTTATTCCCAGTTATTTCAAATTCTTTAGGAGTTGAAAAAGATGCAGAAATTCATTTCTATTATAATATTTTATGGATCACAAGGAGCAGCATTTTATGCTAGTTGTCCTGGGCTGTTGGGTTCTCCCAATTACATTTTATGCATTAATAATTTCCCAGTTGCCAAGATATTTGTGGAAATGAAAACGCGTCACAATGTGGTCATAATCTCCAGCAAATTTATTAACATGTTAACCAAAATCAAATAACAGATCCAAATTTTAAAATTTCCTATCACAAATATTTTGTGAAATGTTCTTCATTACGGGATTTTGTCAAATTATTTTCTCAAGCGAGAAGAAACAAGTCAAAATATCTTTTATGTTTCTCGTGTTGTTCAATAATAAAATTCGGAAACATAATTCCCCAGTTATTATATGAAATGATGAATATCTTTACGTGTTGACATTACAATTAATTGAGGATGCTCACCATATTGACATATTGACCTAGAAAAAGATAACAATTGTGCAACAACCTGAAACAATACATAATTACGGCATTTTACACAATGATATTTTATTGATTTTGGGTTAAGCAAGTTTGTTGGTACCGAATCGAAAAAATCGTGCGAGAAAAAGAAGCTAAAAAAATTACTACAAATTTTTATATACTTCAATATTGATTTATGGATTGGTTTTTTTTCTCTAATAATAATAACCAAAAAAAGTTTAAATGTCATTTAAAAAGTTATTCAACATTTTTTAACATTATGGTCATTAATTGTTTTATTAAATATCATATTATGTATGTGATATATGTGATATATACATATAAGTTTGAATTATCACCAGGTTAGAGGATAAATATGTATTATATTATATGTATTATATTACAAGTAAAAATAAGTTAATTTTAAAGTTTTCGTTAAGCAAAGTTTGAACCGGTGATGATGTGATGATGATGATTTCGTCTTTTCTCAATCCAATGACTTTAATATTTCAATTCCTTCTTTCTTTCAATTCTTTCTTTGTCTCGGTATACGTAGATATCTGATTACAACGATTATCATTTGATAATAAAAAAAAATATATGATATAAATAATGGTTATTATTATTACTTAAACTAGTTATCTTCTGTTTAATACATCGCAAAAAAAAATATTATTAAATATATAAAATTTTATTAAAAAAAAAAAAAGGGATCTCGATGGAAGAATTAACAGACGTAATAGAATCTCTGAATTCCACAACCACTGCAACAGCAATAATTCAATCAATACTTCAAACAGATACGACAGAAGAAAGTGTTAATGTAAATTCGGACTCAAGGTGCTTTAATATAATTTAATATAAACGTATACGAATGTATATAATTTTTTTATAAATGTATATATACATGATAAATTATAATAAAATTATTTAATTGACATTATCATTAATTAACATTAATATTCTTAACATTATTCTTAACATTATTTTTTAATATTGTTATATATACACGAATGATATATCTATATGATATTGATAGTTTTGATAATCTTAAAGAAGAAACTTTAAATCCAGAGTCTCATGATGGACATGAATCACAACATAGTACGATGGCACTTATTTTATTGGTGGCACTCTTTGGATTTCAATTCTTGATACTTTATTGGAAACAAAAACATTATCGTTCTTTTCAAGCGGTTACGTTGTTTGGATTATGGTAATTATAATAATTTAATTTAGTTTAATTTAATTTAATTTAATTTAATTTTAATATTTTTTTTAATATGGTATAATGAATTAATATAATGAATTAATGTAATGACGAATTAATTTATTGATTTGATGTAATGTAATGTAATTTAATGTAATTTAATTTTTTTTTTTTTTTTTTTTTAAAAAAAAAGGTTAATACCGATATTTATTTTTGGATTACAAGCACATTTTTGGAGATTTTCTATTATTTGGACTTGTTATTCTTTGGCCAATACATGGGGTAATTAATTAATTAATTACCCCATGTATTGGCCAAAGAATAACAAGTCCAAATAATAGAAAATCTCCAAAAATGTGCTTGTAATCCAAAAATAAATATCGGTATTAACCTTTTTTTTTAAAAAAAAAAGGTTAATACCGATATTTATTTTTGGATTACAAGCACATTTTTGGAGATTTTCTATTATTTGGACTTGTTATTCTTTGGCCAATACATGGGGTAATTAATTAATTAATTAAACAATTAAACAATTAAACAATTAAACAGTTAAACAATTAAATATATATAATGTTATTCATTCATTAATTAATTATATATCTTATAAAATTCCCATAAAATAAATATATATAATATATATATATTTATAGTGTTATATCAGGCATCAAGAAAACCTTTAGATCACAAAACTCCAAGGTAAATTATTATATTATTTATATAATTTAATTCAACTTTATTAATTAACTTTAAACATTATTTAATTATAATTTTTATAATTTTTTTTTTTTTTCAGATTAGTTTATAAATGGTTTTCGATAGTTTATAAAGTATCATATGCAGTGGGAATAATAGGTTATTCCATTTTGATGCTCGTATTTTTTGGACTGGTTCAATTATTTTATCAAGGACCGGAAATTACTGAACTTGGAATTTTACTTTTATGTTATGGATTATATTTTGGGTAATTTATATCATAATAATAATAATAATAATATCAAATTCAAATCTTAATTATTTTCTTACATAACATGTTATTCATTTCTCACTCACTCACATTTTACATATATATATATATATATATATATTAGAGTATTAAGTAGAGATTTTGTAGAGATTTGTACGGATAGAATGACATCAACATTAGGATATTACAACAAAGATGGATTTCCACGTAAACATCTTCGAGCAAATATATGTGCAATATGTGGAGTTGCGGCTACTGAATCAAATGAAGGAATTAATAGTATAGGAGGCGGAGGTGGAGGTGGAATTATTAGTAATAATAATAGTAATATAGATAGTATTGATAATATTGACCTCGGAGAAAAACATCATTACCATCATAATAATAATAATGGTAATAATAGTAATAATACGGTTTATCAATTAGCTTGTAGACATGTATTTCATGAAGAATGTATACGTGGATGGTGTTTAATAGGGAAAAAGGATATTTGTCCTTATTGGTATGCATATTATTATATTATTAATTTATTATATTATTATATTATTATATTATTAATTTATTATATTATTATATTATTATATTATATTATTATTAATTAATTAATTATATTATTTCTTTAGTAAGGAAAAAGTTGATTTGAAAGAATTCAAAACTAATCCGTAAGTATTTATTTATTTATTTATTTATTTATTAAATATAAATTATATCAAAATGTTAATTATTATTAATATATAAATTATTATTAATATATAAATTATTTAATTATTAAAAATAGATGGGATACTCAGCAACAACTTTATCTCAGTTTATTAGATGGAGTACGATATTTAGTGGTTTGGCAACCTGTAAGTTTTTATGAATTTTTATATTTTTATATTTTTATATTTTATATTTTTAAATATTATTTTTATTAAATAATAATAATAATAATAATAATAATAATATTTTTTTTTATAGATAATTTTCGGTACCGTACAAATTACTTACCACTTGATGGGTTTAAATTAATAATTAAATAAAAACCGGTAGTAATAATAGAATAATAATAGAAAAAAAAAGGCTGAGCCGGGACAATTTTATTATATTTATCTTTCTTTTTATCTTACTCTCTCTCACTCTATTCCCCTTTTCTCTTTCACTTTTTCACTCCTTTTCTCTCTTTAAAAAAATTATTTTTATTTTATTTTGTATACATATAATCAACAAATACAGTGTATATCTTTATATATATATATATATGTATGTATATATATGTATATAAACATATGTATATAATATTACAGCACATACTATTTAGCCTAACCATACTATTTAATAGTAATAATAATAATAATGATAATAATAATAAATATTACCTTTCCCTCTAAATAATACACAATAGTAAATGATAAAAAAAGAATATATCAAAAAACCTTGTCAAAAAAATATAAATATGTATCAAATCTAATTTATATATGTATGTGATTTATGCGTGTGTGTTGTGTGTTAAGTGTGTTTAAGTGTGTGTGTGTGTGTGTGTGAAGATGTAGAAAGAGGAAAATCAAGTTAGAATATATACTGTATAATATATAATTTATAATTTATAATATATGAGCGTATATATAGAGAGGGATATATATATATAAAGATAAAGATACATAAACGAAAGATTCGGTAATTTGAAATATTTGAAATTGTCTTTAATAATAATAAAAATAATCGAGTGAATATAAAAATAATTTGAATGATCATCTGGCTCCTTCCGTGGTCAAGAATGCCGCACCTATAATTAAAAACAATTAAAATATTAAATACCATACATATACATATACACTTAATGATATATATATTTTTTTTTAAAAAAAGAAAGAATGATAACAAACCTCCACCATAACCGTAACCCTAATTTTATTTGAAATTACGAGTAAAAATTATTAATATAAATAAAAGATATAAATATAAATATAAATATAAATTAATATAAATTGAATGAATAAAATTAAAATGATGATGAATTACCTTTGGACCAAATTCTTTAGAATAACAAGGACAACAATAAATTTTATTATCACGATCCGTCATATTTCCTGAATCCAATAATTTACTACAACTTACACAACGTAAACATAATCTATGATATTTCACTCCTGCACCTAAAACCTATTTAAATACATATAAATATTATTAATTATACATTAATATAACAATTATAAAAATTATAACAATTATACGAGTAGAGAGATAAATGAAACATACCGATTCGGCTGCATAAACAGGTTTGGTACACCGTGGGCATATATCATTATTAGCAGGAAGTGTCCAACTTCTTTTTGGTCCACCACCTCCTACTCCCATCGCTCCACCTCCATTTATTAAACTTCCTCGAGGAGAAGAATAAGATCTAGTGCTAAAGAATCCATATGAACTATTACCATTACTGTTATTACTAATGGTAGAAGAAGAAGAAATACTACTAATGGTAGAAGTAGAATAAGTTGAAGAAGAAGAAAGGGAAGACGGTGATCTTGGAGGTGATTGTGAAAGTTTAAGGTTATCATTATTATTGTTGTTGTTGTCATTATTATTGTTGTTGTTGTCGTCATTATTATTGTTGTTGTTGTCGTCATTATTATTATTGTTATTCTCGGAATTTAATTCATCTTTGGTCAACGACGATGATGATAATGGTGATGATGATGGTGGTATTGGTGACGTTGATCGTCTATTGATTAGATTATTGCTTTTGTTTTTCATATTCAAAGGTTTGGCGTTTTCCGTACTGAGAAAAGCTGTACCGGACGCAAATCCGTAACCTTTAATTATTATTATGAATTCGTTAATCATTAATTAGTTAGTTAGTTAGTTAACCATTTAAATTATTCATTAAATTATTCAATAAATTATTCAATAAATTATTCAATAAATTATTCAATAAATTATTCATTAAATTATTCATTAAATTATTCATTAAAGTTTTTTCTTTTACCTTTTGGACCAAAGCGACGTCCATGACACATTTTACAATATGCCTATTTTATATAAGATGTTAATATATATAAGGTGTAATATATAATTATTATTACTATACTACAAGGAAGAAAGAAAATTACCTCTCCTTCATGTTCCGCAAGAGCAAAAGAATCCAATCGTTTCTTACATTCCTATTTTATTTATATTATTATAATTCATATTATTATTATTATTATTATTATTATTATTATTATTATTATTATTATAGAGAATACTCAAATTACTTACGATACAAGTAAGACATGCTCGGTGCCAGGGACCATTAGGTCCAATAACCTATAATAATAATAATTAATAATGATAATAATTAGTAATGATAATTAATAATTAATAATTAATTAAAGTCTTTTTTTTGTTTATATTACAAGTTTATCTATTACTTAAGGAGAATAATAATAATAAAAGAAATACTATATGGGAATATAGAATATAGAGAATACTGAATAATACAAACTTGTTCTGCCATGTAAACTACTTTCTCGCAGCGAGAACATAATGGAGCACCACCGTAACGTGAAGTCATTGCTTATTTAAATAGGGATATAATTTGGTTTAAAAAAAAAAAAGTGGTTCAAGTAAAGTCACTTTTTTTTTTTTTGGTAACCCAGGTAAAAGTGCTTCTACTTAAAGTCGTCAAGTAGAATAAAAAGTAATTTTACTTNTATTATTATTATTATTATTATTATTATTATTATAGAGAATACTCAAATTACTTACGATACAAGTAAGACATGCTCGGTGCCAGGGACCATTAGGTCCAATAACCTATAATAATAATAATTAATAATGATAATAATTAGTAATGATAATTAATAATTAATAATTAATTAAAGTCTTTTTTTTGTTTATATTACAAGTTTATCTATTACTTAAGGAGAATAATAATAATAAAAGAAATACTATATGGGAATATAGAATATAGAGAATACTGAATAATACAAACTTGTTCTGCCATGTAAACTACTTTCTCGCAGCGAGAACATAATGGAGCACCACCGTAACGTGAAGTCATTGCTTATTTAAATAGGGATATAATTTGGTTTAAAAAAAAAAAAGTGGTTCAAGTAAAGTCACTTTTTTTTTTTTTGGTAACCCAGGTAAAAGTGCTTCTACTTAAAGTCGTCAAGTAGAATAAAAAGTAATTCTACTTTGGTGTAGAAGTTAAAGTTGACTCGAGTGAAAAAAATAATTCTACTAGTAAAAAATAATTTTACTAGTATTAAATTCGAAAAAATAAAATATTATTTCCCTTGAAATAATGAAATAATGTGAAAAAATGATAAATTTGAATTTTTGAATTTGGATTGAGTTTTTATTAATTTTTATATATTTTATATATATACGAAATTTTTTTATTTATGGTGATCTAGGGATCAAACGTTTTTCTATTTTTTCCTTCTCCGTAAATTATACATAAATAAATAAAAAAAAAAACCATCATCATCATCATTATTTAAACTTATCTGTCAGTTTATTTTAAACTATCAAACTAGTTACATATTGGGGAATATAGAATAAAAGATTAATTATTTATATATTTATTATTATATTATTATTTAGATGATGATAATGATGATGATGAATGATGAACATGAGAATCGTAATTAATAACGTAATAGTAATAAATTAAATACAATTAATAAATTACTAAATTTGTTCTTTTTAAATTAATGTTTTACAAAAAAAATTAAACTTTAGTAAACGTTCAGGGGAATATATTAAAATGTTATAAATGTTATAAATGTTATAAATGTTCTTAATTTCACCAATGTTTATATTTTTCCAATATTTTCTAATGTTCCAACGTTTTCAATGTTTCTAATGTTTCTAATGTTTCCTAAAGAAAATAAAATTAACACAAAAAAATAAATTAAAGAAAATAACAATAATAATAATAATAATAACAACAACAACAACAATAATAATAATAATAATAATAACTAAATTAATTAATATAAAAAAAATATTATATATTGTGATCAAATTGAAGATTTGTTACAGATAATATATTATGTAATTTCTTCTCAATTTGTTCTCTCCATCGTCTTTCAAATAATATAAAATATTTTATTAAATTACAAAAAAAAAAAAAAAACTACTACTCAACCAAACGTTAGTCTTCCAAGAAACTCCCGAAACTAAACTAAAAAGCGGTTTTAACTTACTTCTACCTTTTCTCTTTATTACATTTATATTACTTTATATTTATAAATTATATAATTCCATATTTGTAAAACATTGCCAACATATGCTAGATTAAAAAATTTTAATTAGATTAACTATAGAGTAGATTAACTGTCCAACTTGTCACATGTTATCAGGGATCGGGTTACCGAACTGCGGTGGTGGTTTTTTTCGCAGTTGAAAGAAAATCCGCGTTTGCGTCATTGTGTCAGCAAACCACGTGCAAACGTATATATATATATATATAGTATAATATACACGTGTAGTTAAAAAAAATATGCAATAGGCATTTAAAAAGTATTTTTTGGAACTAATTTTCTAATAACAATAACAACAACAATAATAATAATGAACGGTCATAATCAACAAGATCAATCGAATCAATCGAATCAACCGAATCAACCGAACCGACGNAAAAAAAAAAAAAAAACTACTACTCAACCAAACGTTAGTCTTCCAAGAAACTCCCGAAACTAAACTAAAAAGCGGTTTTAACTTACTTCTACCTTTTCTCTTTATTACATTTATATTACTTTATATTTATAAATTATATAATTCCATATTTGTAAAACATTGCCAACATATGCTAGATTAAAAAATTTTAATTAGATTAACTATAGAGTAGATTAACTGTCCAACTTGTCACATGTTATCAGGGATCGGGTTACCGAACTGCGGTGGTGGTTTTTTTCGCAGTTGAAAGAAAATCCGCGTTTGCGTCATTGTGTCAGCAAACCACGTGCAAACGTATATATATATATATATAGTATAATATACACGTGTAGTTAAAAAAAATATGCAATAGGCATTTAAAAAGTATTTTTTGGAACTAATTTTCTAATAACAATAACAACAACAATAATAATAATGAACGGTCATAATCAACAAGATCAATCGAATCAATCGAATCAACCGAATCAACCGAACCGACGTCCTAAACCAACAGGTCTTTATATATATATATAAAAGGAAACTTTGCTATAGTGGAATTCATTATTGATCGAATGTATAGCCATACGTACAGACATATATATAGTTTTATATATGGTTATGTTATATATACCGTTGGAATTATAGAATTCCACTACAAGCAAAAAGTTTTCATTATACACGACACGAGTTTATATGATTTATATTTTAATTTTACAAATTTCACGTGTACTTTCATGTAATTTAGACGAGGAAAGACGAATTCAAACGTATAGAGTGATCGATGCACAATTTGATCTCGAAATATTGATAAGGCATCAAGAGATACAAAGGATTAAAGATGAATTAAGAAAATCGGAATTGTATTTGGGAACTTTAAGATATTCGATCTTAGAACGCAAGTGTTTATATCATTCATTAAATATTTGATCTGTATGTACAATAATATGAATTATAAATAATAATAAATAAATAAATATAAATATATATTTATATTTTTATATATATATATATATATAGCTCCCCCAAATCAATTAGAAAATGATAGTAGTAATAATAATGAAACAGTTCAACGACAACAGCAACCACCACCTTCTTCTCTACTAGGTGTTGCATCATCATCATCATCTTCTTCGCCTTCTTCGTTTTCTCCTGAAGTATCATCAAAATCCGCAATGACAACCCGATCTCAATCAACATCTTCGAGGCGTCATTCCACACGTAAAATTTATTCCACCCGAGATAATGATTATTTTTATTTTGAACCGTGTAAAGAATTATATTCAAGAAGAAATGATGGAACTTTTGTGAGGTAAAAAGAAATATAAAACATTGATAATACACTTTTATATTTATATATATATTTATATATATATATATATATATCATTCATATAACACTCTTCCTCCCCCTTCTCTCTCTCTTTATATATAGATTATCGTGTCCAAAATGTAATCGTGTCAAATTTATCAATGTTCAAGGATTTCTTAATCATTGTCGACTTTCACATAAAATCGAATTTCCCAATCACGAAGAAGCACTTCTTAATTGTGGTACTCCAGTGGTAAGGGTTATTTTTTTCCTATCCATATAATTGATTATATTTTAATTGTATATTATATTATATGTATGCTTAATTAATTATTTGTTTGTTTGTTCGTTTGTAGGATGAAAGTGTGATTCCACCGGAACATCCTGCCAGATCACGGGCCATTACCAGACCTCCATCACTTCGATCAATATTAGGACAATCAAATTTTAAAGACAAACGAACAACGTATTGTATTGTTTATTTGTTATTTTATGATTCTCACTTCTCTACAATATTTATTATTATACTAAAATTTCTCTCTCTCTCTCTCTCATTCTCTCTCTCCTCTTAATTATATTAAAATAATTTATGTTAAAACAATTGATTAAATAATAATTGATTAAATAATAATGATTAAAAAATAATTAAAAAAAAAATAATTAAAATGATTAAAAATAATTAATATGATTAAAAATAATTAATATTATAGTGAAAATAACAGGGTAGGTAAAGGTGATAAAGATTCTTGATGAAAAAGAAAAAAAAAATAGATTTAGTTTTTTAATTTTTTATTTTTTTAGCTTTTAACCAAAGAAAAAAAAAAAAAAGAATGAATTGAACCAGATTTGAACTATTTTGAACTTATCATATATGCATTTTTTCTTTTTCTTTTATTTTTATATAAAAATTCATAATGAAATGATGATGATGATAAAAAAAAAATATTATTATTATTATTATTAAAAAATATAATAATAATTAGCCCCAAATCAAAGTATTCGAAGAAGAAATTGATATTGGATTAGAGGAATCATCATCATCATCTACATCTATTACAATTCCTATTACCACAACTAATAATACCACGAATAATAATGTTTCGAATAATAACACCACGAATAATGAAACTATGAATAATATTATCACGAATAATAATAATGATGATGATTATGATGATGGTAAACGAAAGCAACCACCACCACTATCACTACCACAACGATCAGGGAATAAATCAAGTAATAATAATAATAACAACAATAATAATAATAAAGAATCAATTTCATTTGGGAAAGATTTATCAGGTAACATCAATAATAATCTGAATAATCTGATGAATAATAATAATAAGAAATTTAATACTAGAAATACTAGAAACATCATCAAATTATCCGAAAACAACAACAACAACAACAATAATAATAATANTTTTTAACTTATCATATATGCATTTTTTCTTTTTCTTTTATTTTTATATAAAAATTCATAATGAAATGATGATGATGATAAAAAAAAAATATTATTATTATTATTATTAAAAAATATAATAATAATTAGCCCCAAATCAAAGTATTCGAAGAAGAAATTGATATTGGATTAGAGGAATCATCATCATCATCTACATCTATTACAATTCCTATTACCACAACTAATAATACCACGAATAATAATGTTTCGAATAATAACACCACGAATAATGAAACTATGAATAATATTATCACGAATAATAATAATGATGATGATTATGATGATGGTAAACGAAAGCAACCACCACCACTATCACTACCACAACGATCAGGGAATAAATCAAGTAATAATAATAATAACAACAATAATAATAATAAAGAATCAATTTCATTTGGGAAAGATTTATCAGGTAACATCAATAATAATCTGAATAATCTGATGAATAATAATAATAAGAAATTTAATACTAGAAATACTAGAAACATCATCAAATTATCCGAAAACAACAACAACAACAACAATAATAATAATAGTAGTAATAGTAGTGTTAGTAATAATAATAATAATAATAATAATTTGATGATACCAAATTCTTCGGAGAATGAGAGTGGATCAGTTGCGGACACGGGATATTCTTCTGATGATGATGAAACCGAAACCATTACAACAGATATTACACCCACACCAACTTATCAACCGGATAATCTCGACGATAATGATAATCGAATGAATGATAATGATACTCAAATGAATAATACCAATAATACCGATGTTGTCAATGATAACAGTGACATGATGGATATTGATGAAATATCCAAGAATAATAATAATGATGATAATAATAATAATAATAATAATAATAATAATAATAATAGTAATCGTAATAATAATAATCGTAATCGTAATAATAATAATAATAATAATAATAATAATAATGANTATTATTAATGGTGGTGGTAGTAGTAGTAGTAGTAGCAATAATAATGGCAGTAATAGTAGTAGAGATAATAATACGATTAATAATATTATTAACATTGCTATGCGACAACGTTTGGAAACTGGAAATTTAATTTATAAGGTAATTTATTTATTTATGTTTTATATATGTTTTATATATGTTTATATATGTTTATATTACATATTGATTATATATCATATTATACATTGATTATATATGCTGATTATATATTCATTTTTATCATATAGTTGGTAAAAATATTTCTAAAAGATTTAATAACCAAATCATTAAAAGTTTATAATGACGAAATATTCGATGAACCCATTCCCGAAATCAACCCTACTATTATTACTCGTAATAATGTCAATAATGTCGTTGATATTGATATGGATAATAGTAATAATAGTAATAATAATAATAATAATAATAATAATAAATCAAATTCTGAATTATCCTCATCGAATAATAATGTTGTTACTACTACCACCATATCAAATAAAAATAATATCAACGCAACCGCCACAAATAATATCAACGTAACAACTACAACAACCAACAACAACGACAATAGTAACAATAATAATATCATCAATAACAATAATAATAATAATATCAATAACAATCATAATAATAATATCAATAACAACAACAACAACAACAACAATAATAATAATAATATCAATAACAATAATAATATTATTAAAAATAATTCAAATGTTACAACAATATACGCAGCACATAATATACCATCGGCTTGTACAAGTGTATTTGATCCAATAGGTGATGGATCAAGATTTTATGTTAAACGACGAATAGTGGTGGGTAATGTATCAAAATGGATTGCCCCGGAAAAGAGGGATCCCAAATTACAAAAGTATACACATAAATGGATGGTTTATGTTACCGGCCCACCACATGATCTTGACATCACCTCGTTCATTCAAAGGGTTCGATACTTTTTACATCCGAGTTATCGACCCCTGGATATTGTGGATGTGACGGAATCCCCTTTTCAATTGATTCGTTACGGTTGGGGGGAATTCCCTATTAAAATACAATTGAATTTCGTGGATAAGAAAAATAAACCGGTTTATGTTATTCATGAACTTAAGGTAAATTATTTTTCATTATAATTTATTTATTATTTATCATATTATTATTATATTTATTATTAAATTCATTACATTTATTAAATTTACAGCTTGATGATACTCATAGTGGAAAACAAATATTAGGTAAAGAACGTGCATTTGATATAGAATTAGATAGAAATACGCAATTCGTATTTCCAGAAAATGGAAATAATCAATCGCGGCGTATTACCAAAAACAATTCTATATCTGATGTTGTTACTCCTGTTAAGGATCAGGTGGTAGAAGGAAGTGGAGAAGTGGGAGTAGGAGTAGGAGTAGAAGTAGGAAAAGATCAAGTTGGAGTAGAAATAAATGGAGATCAAGTTCAAGAAGATGAATTTGAACCCGAAGAAAAAGAAAGATTCGAATCAATCGAATTAAAAATATTAGAACCATTATTAAATGAAGCGGTTCAAAATTATCCATTAATTATTTCTATATCGGATCAATCATCTCGAACATTAACTTTACCTTATACCACAGCCACATCAATAAAAATGTTTTTAAATTGGGATCGAGAATTTCGAAAAAAAGCGGAATGGCAACGAGCCAGATTAATAAGATTATTTGTTCAATCAATATCAAGAACGTTGTTAGATTCTAAAGTTAAAGAAGTTGCGGCTTCGATGACCACCAAACAAGTCATATTTTGGTGTAGAGATAATCGACATACACCTTTAGATGGTGATGATAATAACAATAATAATAATAACAATAATAATAGTTTAATATTATTATCCAATTCATCACCATCATCATCTATTAATAATTATAATAATTATAATTCATATAGTAATAAGAAGAATATCATAAGTAATATTAATAATTATAATAATTATAAATATAACAATAAGAATCATATCATTAATATTATTAATAATATATCATCATCGTCATCATCATCATCATCATCATCATCATCATCATCATCATGGTGTAAATGTTGTGGTTGTCCTGAATCATGGCATGAAATGATTACAACCAAACATTCAAATAATAACAATAATAATATTTTATTACCACCTTATAAATGTAAGAGAAGACCTCACTTTTTAGAAACCAAAAAGACAAAATTATCTAGTTTGACTTTAGCACAAGATTTCTTGGATGAATTTAGAGGAGATGATGTGAATATGATTGATGAACAAAGTAGGCAAGATTATTCTATTATTATTTATTTATTATTATTATTATTATTTTTATTTATTATCTTTATTTTTATTTATTATTTTTATTTTTATTTATTATTATTTTTATATTTATAGGTGAAGAGAATATAAATATTGAAGATGTTGAAAATAATCATGATCAGAATATCAAAAATATTCGAAAAGGAGAAGTTGAAGTTGAAGGAAGAGAAGGAGAAAGAGGAAAAGGAGGAGAGGAAGATTGGTATAAAATCAATAACAACAATGATGATAATAACAATGATAATAACAATGATAATAACAATGATAATAACAATGACAATAGTAATGATAATAATAACAATGATAATAATAATAATAATAATAATAATAATAATAATGATGATGATTTCATCGAACCACAAGGAATTGATTGGATATGGAATGTGATAGACCAATTAAAATTAAGTGGAATTATAGCTACCAATTTGTCATATGATAATAATGGTAAAATTATCATTACTGATAAAAATGGAGACAACAATAATAACCTCTTCACTCATAGTAATAGTATTAATAGTAGTTATATTAATAATAATATTATTAATAATATTATTAATAACAATATTATTATTAATGGTGGTGGTAGTAGTAGTAGTAGTAGCAATAATAATGGCAGTAATAGTAGTAGAGATAATAATACGATTAATAATATTATTAACATTGCTATGCGACAACGTTTGGAAACTGGAAATTTAATTTATAAGGTAATTTATTTATTTATGTTTTATATATGTTTTATATATGTTTATATATGTTTATATTACATATTGATTATATATCATATTATACATTGATTATATATGCTGATTATATATTCATTTTTATCATATAGTTGGTAAAAATATTTCTAAAAGATTTAATAACCAAATCATTAAAAGTTTATAATGACGAAATATTCGATGAACCCATTCCCGAAATCAACCCTACTATTATTACTCGTAATAATGTCAATAATGTCGTTGATATTGATATGGATAATAGTAATAATAGTAATAATAATAATAATAATAATAATAATAATAATAATAATAATAATAATAATAATAATAATAATAATAATAATGATGATGATTTCATCGAACCACAAGGAATTGATTGGATATGGAATGTGATAGACCAATTAAAATTAAGTGGAATTATAGCTACCAATTTGTCATATGATAATAATGGTAAAATTATCATTACTGATAAAAATGGAGACAACAATAATAACCTCTTCACTCATAGTAATAGTATTAATAGTAGTTATATTAATAATAATATTATTAATAATATTATTAATAACAATATTATTATTAATGGTGGTGGTAGTAGTAGTAGTAGTAGCAATAATAATGGCAGTAATAGTAGTAGAGATAATAATACGATTAATAATATTATTAACATTGCTATGCGACAACGTTTGGAAACTGGAAATTTAATTTATAAGGTAATTTATTTATTTATGTTTTATATATGTTTTATATATGTTTATATATGTTTATATTACATATTGATTATATATCATATTATACATTGATTATATATGCTGATTATATATTCATTTTNATGATAATAACAATGATAATAACAATGATAATAACAATGACAATAGTAATGATAATAATAACAATGATAATAATAATAATAATAATAATAATAATAGTAATTTACATAGAAATTTACATCGATCAAACAAATTACTTATTCCATATCACGTATATCAAGCGGTACTAACAAATTTGGATACTTTTGATTTTCTATGTGGGGAAGGATTGGCTTCTGATAAGAATTGTGATAAAAAATAATTTATGAAAGAAAGAAATGTATTAGTGAAAAGTATTTTATTTCAAAAATATATAGATATATATATACGTATGTATGTGTATGTATGTATGTATATGTATGTGTATATATATGTGTATGTATGTATATTTATGTACTAACTTTCAATTTATTATTAATGTTAAATAAAATTCAATTATATATTATCACTTATGTTAAAGTATAATTTATGCTAGAATTTTATTTTATTGTTTATTTCTTTATTTTATTTTATTTTTTATTTTTTATTTTATTTTATTTTTTATTTTATTTATTTTTTTTTTTTATTTTTTATTTTTAAAGAAAAAAAAATTTACAAGAATGACAACAAAAAAAAATTACATGATGGATAAAAGATAATGATAAAGAAAGGTAAAACGTGATAAAATAATTTGATAATAGAAAAAAAAATAAAGAGAGTATAGAAGATATAAAAAGTACAGAAAGATAAGAATGATTTACTAGTAGCCACCACCATTAGTAAAAGAATGCTTATAATAATTTTGTTGTGGATTATTTTGCTTCTGATAATGATATTTTTGATCTTTTTTCCCTCCTTCTTCTTCTAAATTATTATTACTATTATTATCATTATTATTACTATCACTATCACTATTCCTATTGTTGTTGTTGTTGTTGTTGTTGTCAAAAATATTTGTTATAGTTGCAAAATTAAAATTTGATAAATCAATTCCCATAATATTATCAATAATATTATCCATAAAATGATTCACATTATCATTCATGTTATTATTATTATTATTACCATTAGATTCATTCAATTTTTTAGTTATGAAACTGGCAGTCAATAATGCAATTGAAATCCAAAAGAATACTATGCAGGTTATAAAAAATATTAAAATTANAATTCAATTATATATTATCACTTATGTTAAAGTATAATTTATGCTAGAATTTTATTTTATTGTTTATTTCTTTATTTTATTTTATTTTTTATTTTTTATTTTATTTTATTTTTTATTTTATTTATTTTTTTTTTTTATTTTTTATTTTTAAAGAAAAAAAAATTTACAAGAATGACAACAAAAAAAAATTACATGATGGATAAAAGATAATGATAAAGAAAGGTAAAACGTGATAAAATAATTTGATAATAGAAAAAAAAATAAAGAGAGTATAGAAGATATAAAAAGTACAGAAAGATAAGAATGATTTACTAGTAGCCACCACCATTAGTAAAAGAATGCTTATAATAATTTTGTTGTGGATTATTTTGCTTCTGATAATGATATTTTTGATCTTTTTTCCCTCCTTCTTCTTCTAAATTATTATTACTATTATTATCATTATTATTACTATCACTATCACTATTCCTATTGTTGTTGTTGTTGTTGTTGTTGTCAAAAATATTTGTTATAGTTGCAAAATTAAAATTTGATAAATCAATTCCCATAATATTATCAATAATATTATCCATAAAATGATTCACATTATCATTCATGTTATTATTATTATTATTACCATTAGATTCATTCAATTTTTTAGTTATGAAACTGGCAGTCAATAATGCAATTGAAATCCAAAAGAATACTATGCAGGTTATAAAAAATATTAAAATTAAAGCTATGGACAAGATGAAACCTAAAAAATAATTATGTATGTTAAATATAATATAAATAAATTATTATATGTTAAAAATATAATAAATATAATATTTTACCTGCTCCACCAATCAAAGTTGCCCATATGAATAATCCAGTAAAAACAGTAGTTCCCAAAGTTATCATGGTGGTCAAGAGGGAAAAAGATATAAAAGATAGTAAAGGAATTGCTGAAAACACCACAAATATTGATGTGAAAAGCTACATTTTTTTTTTTTAATAAAATAAAATGGATGGTTTACATATTAATTTAAATCAGTTACAGTTGGTAAAAAAATGTGGGGAATTATCCTACTTACCCCTATAAATGGATGTTCCACGATAAATGATCGATACTCCGAATAAGCCTTTTCAACCCAAATTAACAATCTATATTCACGCACGATTCATTCATTTATTTGATTTGATTTGATTTATTTATTTTATTTCATTTAAAAAAATAATAATAATAATTATTAAAATTCTTTCATTCTTTCATTTCTTTCACATTTATTTCTATATTTATATTTATTTTTTTTACCTTTCGCATTTAATTTTTAAATCATTTGTCCAATTATTATATCTCATTCTACGAACTTGAATTGGTGAAGAAATTTCAAGACGACGAGAAATATTTTCACCTGAAGTCATGATATATTATTATTATTATTATTTATTGGTATTATATTATTTTTGATTTTAAAAAAAATAATGTATTTCGTGTGAAGCAAATAAATAAATAATCGTATCGAATGTTTATCCTATTTATACTTTTTACCATTTAAATTATTTAAATAAATTTTTTAATTTAAAATATTTTTTTTTGATTGATTGATTGATTGATTATAATTTTGTGGTTTTGTTTTTTTTCCCATTAAATTAATCAATCAATCTCTTTGGTATCCTTTTTATTATATTTATTTTACTTTATTTTTTTTTTTATTTATTTATTTTACTTTATTTTTTTGATTATTATAACGGTACCACTTTATTTCTACATGTAAATTTTATTATTATTGTAAACTGTAAAAAAAAATAATAATAAAACTTTATTTTATTACTACTTAAATTAACTACATTTTATTGTAAATTATACAAATAAATGAAAATCTCCCTCCTTTAAAAAAAAATTGGCGTGGCATGTCGTTCAAACATATATACGGTCAGCTCACTTTACAACGAAATTTTTTTTAGCCTTTTCAGGGACTAAAAAAATAAACTGAATACTGTATAAAAAAATTTAGACTCCGTCTTTTTTTCCAAAAACGGAAGACCATGAGAATAAGAGTGTCAAAAATAACCCAAAACAGAAAATAATAATAATAAATAATATATAATACCTGGCTCTTTGTTTCAAAAAATTTTTGCCAAATTTTTTTTTTTTAAAAAAATGTTAATATAATATTTATGCATATGTACTGCAACATTCATCCGAATCTATCGTTAGTATAATTTATAATGACTCATTTAAGTACTCCTATCAGTTACGGCCATACACAGTGAAAAGCACCGGAACCCGTCCGATCTCCGAAGTTAAGCCACTGATGGCCCAGTCAGTACTATGGTTGGGGACAACATGGGAATACTGGGTGCCGTAACTTTTGTTATTTTCATAAAATCAAATTTTTTTTTTTTTATACGATCTTAAATCTATACACGTTGCCCAAATTATTTTCGGCATAGTAATAGTTTAATAGTAATTTGGAATTTGAAATTTTGAAAAATAATTTAGGCAACATGTATAATTTGAAAATATATTAAAAATGCTAATTTGATTTAAAAAAAAACAATTTCTCGTGAATTTTTTTCAAATTTGAAATTTCATATCTTTGAGTATAATTCAAAAATCATGGAGATATATAAATATTTATAAAAAAGATATTACTGAAAATATTAACAAAAAATATAAATCATATCATCGTATATCTGATATAATTTAAANAAACGGAAGACCATGAGAATAAGAGTGTCAAAAATAACCCAAAACAGAAAATAATAATAATAAATAATATATAATACCTGGCTCTTTGTTTCAAAAAATTTTTGCCAAATTTTTTTTTTTTAAAAAAATGTTAATATAATATTTATGCATATGTACTGCAACATTCATCCGAATCTATCGTTAGTATAATTTATAATGACTCATTTAAGTACTCCTATCAGTTACGGCCATACACAGTGAAAAGCACCGGAACCCGTCCGATCTCCGAAGTTAAGCCACTGATGGCCCAGTCAGTACTATGGTTGGGGACAACATGGGAATACTGGGTGCCGTAACTTTTGTTATTTTCATAAAATCAAATTTTTTTTTTTTTATACGATCTTAAATCTATACACGTTGCCCAAATTATTTTCGGCATAGTAATAGTTTAATAGTAATTTGGAATTTGAAATTTTGAAAAATAATTTAGGCAACATGTATAATTTGAAAATATATTAAAAATGCTAATTTGATTTAAAAAAAAACAATTTCTCGTGAATTTTTTTCAAATTTGAAATTTCATATCTTTGAGTATAATTCAAAAATCATGGAGATATATAAATATTTATAAAAAAGATATTACTGAAAATATTAACAAAAAATATAAATCATATCATCGTATATCTGATATAATTTAAAAAATTTTGTATAGATTTCTTAAAGTACCTTTTAATCAATAGATTTAAGTATACATGTTGTCCAAATTATTTTTCAAATTAATTTTACTATAGCATCAATTTTAATTAATATTTTAAATCATCTACAAATCCCTCTGTCTATTTGTTAAAAATTTTACCTGTTTTTTATTGATACAGGATAAATAAAAATAAATAAAAATAAATTAAATACTAATCTGAATTTATATACGTCTTTCCGATCTAGTTAAAGTGTAAAAAATATAAGTGCAAAGTTAATAAAATTTCAGTTAAATAATACTAAAATCGCAAGCAACAAAAAAAATAAAACACTAAAAGCGTCAAGTAACAATAACTTCGCTATATTGTCCTTTTAAATGAGTTCCGCATTTTCGCTTTCTGGTATTTCAAAAAATAGATTTTGAAAATAGCAAAACGAAACGATGCAAGAACGTATAATAAAATTTTTTTGATAAAGAATATATGTAGCATAAGGTAATTGATCGAATTTGGTTTATCAAAAAAAAATACAGCAGACATTGAAGCGTATCCATCTGGTCGAGCGCACTCTTTACAGACAGACTCCCAAAGTATGGTAATAACGTTTCCACTTATCCAGATGAATGACCTCAATTTTTTCCCAACCTTCAACTTAATAGAAAATTTTAATTTTTACTAGTGATTGACGCAATTAAAAATTGAAATTTTTAAAAGGCCAAATTAGCTTTGACGACATGTATAATTTTATACATCACTTGCATTTATTCTGATTGTGCCCGGATCCACATTTATAGATTTTTCTGAGTACTTTATTAAAAAGATGCCAAATGATTGGAACAAGCTTTATTTCTTTGAATGGTTGAATAACAAAAACAATAAGCTGTTTTGCACAAATATATCACTTAAAAACCAAGAAACATGATGGAATAGTTACTTTAGGAAAGCATTGGAAAATGTTAGAAAAAATACAAGCACTATTAAAAATTAATTTAACAGTTAAAGAGTTTCCTAATGAAATATTAGAGTTTATTCTGCGAAGAAAACTGGATCGTTTAAACTCAAAGTTAGATGCACAAACAGATTAATCTAAAATATTTTTCGTAGTTAAAAAAAATGAAACACTTTATTTTTTAAATTTAGTATACAAACTCTTGACTTCATTAACTAATGATTGTGATTGTTTTTGTATAAAATAAGTTTCCCTGATATAACTAAATTTGAAGTGATCTGGCTTCTCAATATTTTCAGAATGTAGAAGTTTGGTAATCTTATTTTAGCTTAAATTCTGGGATAAATATTTTCTTTTTTTATAACTTGTTCCTATTATCCATTGAGTCTTTATAAACATTTTTATAATCACTAAACGTAGGACTTCGAAAAGATCAAATTCATTACCTTAAAACAATATAAAACTTCTAATGCTCATCTTAAAAAATCAATACTACAAATCTGAGCAGGAAACTTAAAGGATGATCCATCAAATCCAAAGTAAAACCCTTCATCTAGTAAATCAACCCCAATCAGTTGACCTTCCAAAGCTAAAATATGTGATGATTAGAGGTGTGAACAGTAATAAATTATAAATATAATAATACATGATATCCAAGCAATGCTGCCAGCTGTAATCCAAAAATTGCCGTATCTTGTAATGCTTCATTTGGAAGATTATTCTCAAGATAATTACTTAAGATACACTTACTTGTTCTTAGTAACTTAGAACGATCTTTTAAAATTTTTAATATTGTAACTTCCCGGGCATATTCAAAGTGGCTCAACTCTTTCGCACCATCCTCAGTTCTTATACAGAGGTCGATCTTACATTTTGAATTATTAGTAACTTGCGAAACGGTTGAAAAATTTATAAATAAATCTGCCAAGCCTACAATTGACAATTACTTCAAAGATAATAAAAATACTTATCACATAAGTCTTACAAGATTTTGATGATCTGAAAATATTATTTCCAAAATAGAATCCACCATTTTCATAACGTATTGTATTTCTGATCATTTTATTTAATACTAATTTTCTTGCTCATATGAAGTACAAAACTAAATATAGTGAAGAGTGTAAAAGGATTAGTACCACTCATAATGTAATAGTTTTCAAAAAGTAATATAACCTATATACATTTTCAACTTTTGTAATAAACTCTAATATTTCATCAGGGAACTCTTTAACTGCTAAATTGATTTTTGATAATGCTTGTATTTTTAGTGAGATCCAGTTATCATCAAACCAAGAATACGTGTCTCCTTTAAATTCCACTGGTCAAATGAAAAAAAATAGGATGGGTTTTATCATGAATAGAATTCTGATTAATGGCTAAATTTGCTAAGATTTATTAAGTATAAGCAATCGATTTTTTCTGATTTATGAATAGGAATTTCTGATTTATGAATTTTCACAAATAGGATATCCAATTTATGCATATTTACATCATTAATAGGATTCCGATTTTTGTTCATTCGACCAGTGCATATTATGAAGTTAGTTATATTAAGTAGTGTTATGAATCGCGATTAATCGGCGATTATTAAAATCGTGATTAATCGTGAATAATCATAATTAATCGGCGATTATTAAAATCGTGATTAACCGTAATAATCGCGATATTATAATTATAATATTTTCGAATAAAATATTATAATTATAATATTTTTGAATAAAATATTATAATTATAATATTTTCGAATAATTATAATACTATAATTATAATATTTTCGAATAAAATATTATAATTCGAAAATATTAAATATAATATTATAATTATAATAAAAATTATAATCTATTATTTAAAATCATTCAGATCACCTGATGCTAACGTTTAGAGTAACTATATATTTTATATTTTCTTATTAAATCAGTGACGCTCATCACGTGACAGATATAACTATATTTTAGCTATCTATTATTTAAAATCATTCAGATCACCTGATGCTAACGTTTAGAGTAACTATATATTTTATATTTTCTTATTAAATCAGTGACGCTCATCACGTGACAGATATAACTATATTTCGGCTATCTATTATTTAAAATCATTCAGATCACCTGATGCTAACGTTTAGAGTAACTATATATTTTATATTTTCTTATTAAATCAGTGACGCTCATCACGTGACAGATATAACTATATTTTAGCTATCTATTATTTAAAATCATTCAGATCACCTGATGCTAACGTTTAGAATAACTATATATTTTATATTTTCTTATTAAATCAGTGACGCTCATCACGTGACAGATATAACTATATTTCGGCTATCTATTATTTAAAATCATTCAGATCACCTGATGCTAACGTTTAGAGTAACTATATATTTTATATTTGAGCGTCCTTATCCTGGACCCCCAGTTCAGGGTGAAAATTATGAACCCCCCAGGTTCAGGCAAATTATCCTAGACCCTGCCTTTTTTTAGTAATAAAAATTTCCAAAATTAGGAAACTAAGATTTGATATATGTGCTATTGGAATCGCGTTTGCACATTTCGTTCAAATTATTTATGATATTTATTAGTATTACTTGGTATTACTTGGGAGTCCTATAGTTTAATTTTTTATTTTCATTTTTATAAAGGTCTTAAATGTTTTTAATATAATTTTTATTATTTATTTTCTAGAAATAAATATAACTTTAAATTTTTAGATTAAAAAAAATATTCTAATAAATCAATACTTAAATAAATACATAGTTCTAATATACTGTAGAAAAAATAATATCTTGTATTTGTAAGCTAAAAGAAAAAAAAAAACTTAGATATGTAATTAAAAATCATTTATTTTTTAGTATATTTGTAAGTCGGCTTAGCAAAAATCAATATTAAAGTAATATAATAGTTATTTTCATATAAATTAATACAATTTACTAGTATATATATTCACAATTTTATTTAATGTTTAATAAATCAATACAAGAAATATAATTTAGACAATTATAAAAATAATTAATGCTCAAGATAATTGTAAATACCACAAAGAAAAGTATATTATTTTTTTTTTTAAAAAAAAATGTTTCCATTATACATCTTATAAATTCTCAAATTCTACAAACCCCATGAATCTGATTTCAAAGAGTAGATGAATATCTACATTATTTTTTTAATTATTATTAATTATTACATTAAATATTCCTATTTTTANAAACATCAATCTATTGACTTAAGTTTTCCAAAGTTAATAAAAACAACCAACCAAAGATACTTCCAAAATAGTTTAACCATTAAAATAAACGAAGTACCACCTACCCTAAGATTCATAGACCTTTCTTGAATTGTGAAAGCACCTAATCTCTTAGTATAGATCTATAAAACAGTACTGATGCACTCAAGTAAATAATAAAACTAGTCCTAAAAGTGATCAAAAACAGTATTTAGTGCCCTATATACCCAAAGAAACAATAAAAAAAATTTAATATTACTTATCTAAAACTATATTAGCTCTTTCTTGAACTGTGAAATTACCTTTCCTCTTAGTATAGATCTACAAAACAGTACTGCGCCACCCGATATGTTTAATTAAATTATAAAAATAGTGACTGGAAACAATAATTAGTGTCCTGAATACCTAAAGAAACAATAAAATAAATTTATTTGAAACTATATTAACCTTTTCTGAGTCTCGAAATACTTATTCTATTTTTATTAATTTAATATTGTCACGATTTCGCTCAACCAAACTATATAGCCTACATTTTGTCCTGTTCCCGAATATATAGCTTAAAAATAAATAAATTAGATTTGTTAGTATTTAAAATACACAGATATAACTGTATATTATTTTTTCACCCACGTTGTCCACATTAACTGAGATATTTTTTTAAAAAAAGATTATAAACAAAAATACAAGAATTATTTATTTTGATTGGAAACCAACTTCGGTATTCCTAAATTAGGAAAGAGTCTAGATCTAATAACCTGAACTCCCGGGGTCTAGGATAAATTATCTAAATCCCCCGGTCTAGGTTAAGTTTTCTCTTTATATTTTCTTATTAAATCAGTGACGCTCATCACGTGACAGATATAACTATATTTCGGCTATCTATTATTTAAAATCATTCAGATCACCTGATGCTAACGTTTAGAGTAACTATATATTTTATATTTTCTTATTAAATCAGTGACACTCATCACGTGACAGATATAACTATATTTCGGCTATTTGATTGAAAATCTCACGGATCACATGATGTGCCGTTTGTGATAAATATAGTTGTACACATTATTTAATTATTATTTAAGTATTGTTATATTATTATTATTATATTTAAAAAAAAATGTAATTAATCATTATATTTAATCTGCTGAGATGCAATGCGATACACGAAACGCGAGATAATTTTTTTTATTTAACATTTAAAAAATATTTAAAAAACATTAAAGTGTATAATAATAATAGTAATTTATTTATTTTAAATAATATATATATATATATATATATATATATTGTAATAAATATTACATTATTATTAATATATTAAAAAAATGTAGTACATTATATTTAATCTGCTAAGTAATTTAAAAAATAAATTATATTTAATCTGCTGAGATATCACGCGAAACGCAAAACGCGAAATACTTTTTTTTGTAATTTATTTATTAATATTGATATAAATACGTATTGTAATAAATATATTACATTATTAATAGTAGTACAATATATTTAATTTTTTAAGTGATTTAAAAAATAAATTAAATTTAATCTGCTGAGATGTAACGCGAAACGCAAAACGCAAAATACTTTTTTTTTTTTAAAAAACATGTAATTTATTTATTAATATTAATAATATAAAAATATATATTGTAATAAATATTACATTATTATTAATATATTAAAAAAATGTAGTACATTATATTTAATCTGCTAAGTAATTTAAAAAATAAAAATTATATTTAATCTGCTGAGATGCAACACGAAACGCAAAACGCGAAATACTTTTTTTTTTTAAAAAAACACATGTAATTTATTTATTAATATTAATATAAAAATATATATATTGTAATAAATATATTACATTAATTTAATATATTAAAAAAATGTAGTACATTATATTTAATCTGCTAAGTAATTTAAGAAATAAAAATTATATTTAATCTGCTGAGATGCAATGCGAAACGCAAAACGCGAAATACTTTGTTTTTTAAAAAAACATGAAAGGGTATAATATTAATTAATTTATTTATTAATATTAATAATAAAAAAATATATATTGTAATAAATATATTACATTATTAATAGTAGTACAATATATTTAATTTTTTAAGTGATTTAAAAAATAAATTAAATTTAATCTGCTGAGATGTAACGCGAAACGCAAAACGCGAAATACTTTGTTTTTTAAAAAAACATGAAAGGGTATAATATTAATTAATTTATTTATTAATATTAATAATAAAAAAATATATATTGTAATAAATATATTACATTATTAATAGTAGTACAATATATTTAATTTTTTAAGTGATTTAAAAAATAAATTAAATTTAATCTGCTGAGATGTAACGCGAAACGCAAAACGCGAAATACTTTGTTTTTTAAAAAAACATGAAAGGGTATAATATTAATTAATTTATTTATTAATATTAATAATAAAAAAATATATATTGTAATAAATATATTACATTATTAATAGTAGTACAATATATTTAATTTTTTAAGTGATTTAAAAAATAAATTAAATTTAATCTGCTGAGATGTAACGCGAAACGCAAAACGCGAAATACTTTGTTTTTTAAAAAAACATGAAAGGGTATAATATTAATTAATTTATTTATTAATATTAATAATAAAAAAATATATATTGTAATAAATATATTACATTATTAATAGTAGTACAATATATTTAATTTTTTAAGTGATTTAAAAAATAAATTAAATTTAATCTGCTGAGATGTAACGCGAAACGCAAAACGCGAAATACTTTGTTTTTTAAAAAAACATGAAAGGGTATAATATTAATTAATTTATTTATTAATATTAATAATAAAAAAATATATATTGTAATAAATATATTACATTATTAATAGTAGTACAATATATTTAATTTTTTAAGTGATTTAAAAAATAAATTAAATTTAATCTGCTGAGATGTAACGCGAAACGCAAAACGCGAAATACTTTGTTTTTTAAAAAAACATGAAAGGGTATAATATTAATTAATTTATTTATTAATATTAATAATAAAAAAATATATATTGTAATAAATATATTACATTATTAATAGTAGTACAATATATTTAATTTTTTAAGTGATTTAAAAAATAAATTAAATTTAATCTGCTGAGATGTAACGCGAAACGCAAAACGCGAAATACTTTGTTTTTTAAAAAAACATGAAAGGGTATAATATTAATTAATTTATTTATTAATATTAATAATAAAAAAATATATATTGTAATAAATATATTACATTATTAATAGTAGTACAATATATTTAATTTTTTAAGTGATTTAAAAAATAAATTAAATTTAATCTGCTGAGATGTAACGCGAAACGCAAAACGCGAAATACTTTGTTTTTTAAAAAAACATGAAAGGGTATAATATTAATTAATTTATTTATTAATATTAATAATAAAAAAATATATATTGTAATAAATATATTACATTATTAATAGTAGTACAATATATTTAATTTTTTAAGTGATTTAAAAAATAAATTAAATTTAATCTGCTGAGATGTAACGCGAAACGCAAAACGCGAAATACTTTGTTTTTTAAAAAAACATGAAAGGGTATAATATTAATTAATTTATTTATTAATATTAATAATAAAAAAATATATATTGTAATAAATATATTACATTATTAATAGTAGTACAATATATTTAATTTTTTAAGTGATTTAAAAAATAAATTAAATTTAATCTGCTGAGATGTAACGCGAAACGCAAAACGCGAAATACTTTGTTTTTTAAAAAAACATGAAAGGGTATAATATTAATTAATTTATTTATTAATATTAATAATAAAAAAATATATATTGTAATAAATATATTACATTATTAATAGTAGTACAATATATTTAATTTTTTAAGTGATTTAAAAAATAAATTAAATTTAATCTGCTGAGATGTAACGCGAAACGCAAAACGCGAAATACTTTGTTTTTTAAAAAAACATGAAAGGGTATAATATTAATTAATTTATTTATTAATATTAATAATAAAAAAATATATATTGTAATAAATATATTACATTATTAATAGTAGTACAATATATTTAATTTTTTAAGTGATTTAAAAAATAAATTAAATTTAATCTGCTGAGATGTAACGCGAAACGCAAAACGCGAAATACTTTGTTTTTTAAAAAAACATGAAAGGGTATAATATTAATTAATTTATTTATTAATATTAATAATAAAAAAATATATATTGTAATAAATATATTACATTAATTTATTATATTAAAAAAAATGTAGTACATTATATTTAATCTGTTAAGTAATTTAAAAAATAAATTATATTTAATCTGCTGAGATGCAACGCGAAACGCAAAACGCGAAATACTTTTTTTTTTTAAAAAAACATGAAAGTGTATAATATTAATTAATTTATTTATTAATATTAAATATATATATATTTTGTAATAAAGATTCCATTAATATATTGTATAAATGTATAAATTATTATTATTATGTATATTATTTAATTATTTAATACTTAAAATGATATGTAATTACACGTTTCTTTATATTTTTTATAATTTAATAATAAAATATCTATAGCTTTAAATAATTGATTGATTGTATTTTTTGATTAATTGTATCTTTCTTTTTACAAGATTGTATTTTTTGATTGATTATATTTTTCTTTCTACAATTATGTCTTATACTAATATTAATGAAACCATTGATGAACGCAAAAAAAGACTAAACCGTGAACGCCAACAACATTACTATCAACGAAAGAAGTCTACTGCTAAAATTGTTACTATTCCTACTGATATTATAAATACTAATACAACTAATAATATTAGAGAAATGGAAGAATCTCATTTAATATTAAGAAAAGAAGTAAGACAACGAATTGAAATGGAACAAAGTCAACCTGAGAAATATAAAGAAACTATACCTTCAATTCCAAGTTTAAAAGCACATGTATATCCATGGACTTCACAAGAATTAAATCAGCATAATATAGGAAGCATGAATAGTAAATGTTCTAATTGTGGAGCTTTAATGTGGCCAGATGAAAGGCAGGCAAATACATCTATAAGATCTCCAGTTTTTACAAATTGTTGTGCAAATGGCAAAGTTCTTTTCCCTCTTCTTCAAGAATTACCATCACCACTAAACTCATTTCTCACCAGTACTGACTCACGTGCACGCTTATTTCGACAAAATATTCGAATATATAATTCTGCATTTGCTTTTACATCAATGGGAGCAAAAATTGATGATAAAATTACAGGTACCAGTGGAATTTATAACTTTCAAATTCATGGAGAAATATATCATAGAATAGGTACTTTGCTTCCAGATCTTGATGCCAACACTGGTCGAAATATGGAATATCAGGCACCTATCGGGCACCTATCGGGTACCTGGTAGGTATGCGATAGGTGCCCGATATTCAACATATCGGGTACCCGATTGACGGTGTAGTCGTCCCGAAGTTCGGGCACCTATCAGGTACATATCGGGTATCTATCGGGTATCTATCGGGCACCGATATTTTATCATTTTTTTCAAATTATTTATTTTTTATCGGGCACCTATCATCCATATATCGGGTATAGTATGTTGCTGTATATCGGGCACAGTATATCTCTATATATCGGGGGGCTTTTTTTCTTCGATCGGGTACCTATCGGTGCCTTTTATTTTATATATATATATTTTTCACTTTCTTATTCCCGAAATAATCACATTTTTTAGTTTATTATAAAAAAATAATAAATGAAATACATTATTTATTAATAAAAAATATAAAATGAAATATATTTTAATTATACTATATAGAATGTTCATATTTATTAATAAAAAATATAAATGAAATATATTATATATACTATATAAAACGTTATCAATTATACTATATAAAATGTTCATATTTAAATCTATCTAATTATTTTTTTTTATTTTTTTTAGATTTTTTATTTTTTTTTCTTTTTCCTTTCCTTTCCCTTTTCTTTTTCTTTTTCTACTACTTGTTCCTACTTCCTCATTATTATCATTATCTTCTTCTTCCTCATTATTATCATTATCTTCTTCGTCCGGATCATAAATTGGGATATCTCTGTTAACCCAATTCAAGTGTTCAAGCGCCTCCCTACTCAGTGTCCAAATTGGAGCACTTTTTGGAATTTCGGCCTCTGTTTTGTTTTGTTTATGGCGTTCGGATCTGATTCTAGCCTTTTGTGCTTTTTGTGTATTTGCTGGTCTACTCACAATATCAATCGCTGGATCGATTCTTTTGTGTAATAATTTTTTTAACTATAAAATATAATTTATTAATATCAGGCCCGATAGGTATAAAAATATATTAATTTGATCACTTACCGATTCAGATCTCCACCATTTATCCTTAATATAAATCGATGTTGTTTTTTGTCTCGTTGAGGTAATAGAAGTAGCTGCTGTAGTACCTCTACTTCTATTACTGCTATTACTATTACTATTACTATTATTATTATCATCATCGTAATTATTATTACGATTATTATCATTATCGTTATTATTATCGTTATTACGATTATTATCATCATCGTTATTACGATTATCATTATCGCGATTATTACTATTATAATCATCGTTATTATTATTATTATTATTATTATTATCGTTATTATTATTATCGTTATTATTATCGTTATTATTATCGTTATTATCATTATCGTTATTATCGTTATTATTATTATTATTGTCATCATCACCATCTATTATGCCAAACGCATCTCCAAATGAACCTTGTTTTATAAATTTAATAATTAATTTAGTTACAAATTAAAATAATAATAAATATAATTTATAAATATAGTACCTTCACCATATTCGTATTCTTCGTCTGTCATTTCCCACTCTTCAGAGTGGTATTCAGTTTCATTTAATATTTTTTTGACCTCCTTTCGAGGATACAAGGCCAATTTTTCGTCACCTCCTTGAAACAGGTATTCTGCTGCCCTGTTTCTCAGTTTCTTCTTCTATTTAAAATAAAATTATATCAATACTATACTTGATAGCTATATTATATATTATTATAAAAATCCTACCTTTTGCATGTCAGTATTCTTTCTCAGTCTCCTTAATTCTATTTTTCTATTTCCTTTTACTATAGTTCTATGTATTCGATGTCTAGTTTCCCACCTAGTATGTATCATTTCTAACAAATCTGTATCTGATACAGTATATTTTTTATTCATAATTTTACTTAGACGAGATAAAAGTTTTGTGATGATAAAATCACGTTGTTCCACCCATGTAAGTTCTGGTTTTATCGGATATTTTGTTTTGTATTTGGAATTATAAACCAAAAATAATTCTTTCTATAATTAGATAAATTTGTATTAGTTATTCTGTGCCCGATATATGTATAATATAAAAAATCAAAAAAAAAAAACAATTTACCCTAACTCGTTTATATGATTTGGAATCTAAATATTTTATTGTTTTTGTTTTCTTTTTTTTCTTTTTTTCTTCTTCAGATGATGAAGATTCAGATTCATCAGATTCATCAGATTCATCAGAAGATGACGAAGATTCATTAGCAGAAGAAGAAGGTGATGATGATGATGAGGAAGCAGTAGGGGAGGGCGAAGAAGAGAATGAAGAGGACGAAGAGGATGAAGAAGAGGAGGAAGAGGAGGAGATTCTTTTTTATTTTTTTTATTTTTTCTAATTTTACTAATTTTTTTATTATTTTTTCTAATTTTACTAATTTTTTTACTACTTTCACCAATTTTTTTGGTTTTACTTAGCATTTTTGTAAAAATTTTTCCAATTGTTTCGTAATCTATTAAATATAATTAATATATTAGTTATAATTATAATTATTATTTTATAAATAGACAATTAATTAATTAATTAATTAATTAATTTACCTTTTTTTGATACTTTGTTGTGTGTTTTCTTTTTTAGTGCCTTGATAGGACGAAAAGAATACGCTACTTTTTTTGATTTCGTCATTTTTTTTATAAAAAAATAATTTTTTAAAAAAGAAAGAAAGGGAAAGAGTAGTTTTTTATATATTGCATTTTTCGGGCAGATGAATTAATTATTGCATCACGAAAAGGTAAAATTATTAATCATTATATCATATTTTTTGATATCGGACATATTATATATGAGGTAATTAAGAAGTAATATTTCATATTACTTACGTGATATTCTTGTTTATGACGCGTTATTTCGTATGTAGCTGAAATGTAATATAAGTTTAGAAATATATGTAATATATAATATATATTTATTTATAAATATACTTAAAAACAAAGTATTTTGATTTTTTAGAACTTTACCTTTTCCCTTAGATTTAAAGATTTTTAAAGCTAAATCAGTTACTTATATCTGAAAACGCGAAATTAAAAAAAATGAAACATCACTTATCGGGGTCATATCAATATTATGAATAATATATTGTTAACATTATATATATTTTAAAGAAACGAATAAAAAAATCACTTATCGGGGTCCTGGTGTTATATATCAATATTAAGAATAATATAGTATTACCAACATTATAAAAATTATGGTATATGTATAGTATAGTATTGTTAACATTATATGTATTTTAAAGAAATGAATAGAAATGGGCCGCAAGGAGGTGTGATGCATATTAAAGAGAAAGAGATGGTATTAATGATAATGAAAAATAGGTATTTGTTTACTTATATGCAGATCAGAGGAGTAATGTGTAACATATTAATTTTAATATAATAATATATTAATAAATATAAATCATTACTATATATAACTATATATATATGAACATAAAATTTACTATTAACTAAATAAAATTTCTCTAATTTTAAGACGACGCGTATCATCTTTACGCGAATTTTAAAGACGCGTATCATCTGTAAATAATTTTTGCGCATTATAAAAAAGCAAGTATTTGACCATGTGAATATTTTAGAGAACATTTTTTGAAAATAAATTTATTAAAGAACTTTGACTAATATATAATTTACCTATCTTTTGAATAAAATGACTAAAAAATACAAATACATTTGTAATTGTATGGTCTGTGAAGGAAAAGAAGTTGAAGGAAAGACCCAGAAAAAGCATACTAATGATAAAATTATGTAGAAATCTAGTAAAGAAAGAAAGATTCAATTAGCAATGATCGAAGCAAGAAAGTTTAATTATAGAGGTAAATAAATTGTTGAAATAACTTCGCATATCGGGTAGACAAATAGCCATATGGGTACCTGATATATCAATTTTTAACCTGTGTAACATTTATAATATTTATCTTTCTTAATTAAGTGAACGAAACTCAAGTGAATGAAGATACGTCATCAAATAAAAATAGTAAGAAAAGAAAAAGAAGTTCACCGACATCTGATGTACCTAAGTTAAATAGAGACGTGTCAATAAGCAATATGCTTACAGGGTTGGATCTTGGTGAAGAAATAGTTGTGGCATCATCATCTCGTCCAAGAAATGATCAATTTCACGAACCACACATGGATGAGATGCTCGATATATTTGATGATGAATTTTTGTTTGATATAGGAGACAATGATAATGAATTAATTGACGACTTAGAAGAATGTGATGATGAAGAAATTATTTATGACGATGATGAATTAGAAGTAGAAGTAGAATTAGAAAATGAATATATGGATTCGGATGATGAAATATTTAAATATGATGATAACTTGTTTGTCTCACCTGAGCTGGAAGAGGAGGACGAATGCTATGAAGGAGTAGAATTAAAAGATAAATTAGACGTAGAGATACTTTTGTGGTTATTTAAGTTTCAACAAAAATATCGGATACCTGATACGGCCCTGGAGGCCTTAATTAAGTTTTTAAACCATATCCTAAAGATGATTGACGATTCTAAGTTTTGGGAATTTCCTGCTTCTTTATTTTTAGCAAAAAAAAGGTTAGGAATTTTTCAACCAAAATTAAGGATGGCAGTTTGCACAAACTGTCATAAATTATATGATTCTAAGATTGTATGCAATAATACGGAAAACAATAAGTTAGCAATCATGCATTGCCGTTATGAAGAATATCCAAACAATCCAATACCTTCCCGAAAAAATTTATGCAATAATGAGCTCTCCTCCCTCAAAAGAAATATGAAAAATATGGTAGCAATTCCTAAAATACTATATCCTAAGCCCTCAATTAAACAACAATTAAGTATCTTGTACCAGAGATCTGGCTTTGAAAAAATGCTAGACCAATCGGGCACAAGAAATTATGATAGTAATATCTATGCTGATATATATGATGGGAAAGTATGAAATTCATTTTCTTTCGATAGTAGCAAATTTTTTAGTCCAGAAACTGNATGGAACGAGCTATTTCACTCAAATCTCTTAAAAGTAATGATTTAATTGGTAGGGAAGAGCGAAAATTAAGTTTTTTAAATTATAGTATTAAAAAAATCTTTAATGAAAATACAAGTAGAGAAGAGTTATTAGAAGCTTTAAGGTTAGAAAGTATCACACATCAAAATATTGCGCGCGCTGAAAAGAAACGTGATTCGCTCCAACGTATACAAAAAGCGATTGAACGCCGCTGGGAAGACTTAAAAGATAATCCTAAGCGAATGATTAATAGTGTTCTGGACCGTCCAAGAAAATCTATTATAATGGATCGTCTTATTGAAGAGTCAGTCGATGGAAATACACATATTGTTACTGAGGGAGAAGCTATAAAGACAATTGTCAAAGACTACTTTCACAATTGGACAAGAAAGAGAGACACAAATAGAGCCTTATTGACAAAATGGACAAAGTTTTATGCCCCTATATCAAGTGTAGATCAAGCATGGTATCAGGAGCTTGGTAGGGAGGTAGATATAGAGGAATTAGGTGAGATTATCTCTGCCTTACCAAATAAAAAAGTGCCGGGTCAATTTAATTTACAGTATGAATGGTTTAAACATCTTCCGACAGTTGGGATTGAAATGTTGCGTAAAATAATAAATGATGCGATCTCTTTAAACGATATACCAACAGAATAGAAAAGGGGCTTTATTTATCCTATTCCTAAGACTATTGATTGGGGAAATAATTTAGGTATAACTAGGCCCATTACGTTGTTAGAAGCGGGTAGGAAAATTTTTATAAAGTTAATGAACAATAGACTATCACACATATTTAGTGCAAAGGAGATTCTCTCAAAACATAATTATGCAGGCTTACCTAGGGACGATACACAAGGCCCAATACATCTAATAAATAATATTATGGAGGATGCAAGAGCCAATAAAAAGGAGCTGTGGCTAATGTTTCAAGATATGAGTAAAGCTTTTGATTCAGTTAATTCTGACTGTCTGATTTTAGCTCTGCAACGGATCAAGATTTCTGATTAGTTTATACATCTGATGAAAAATTTGTTAAATAATAGGGAAAATATTGTTTTAACTGTGCATGGCAATACGGATCCTTATAAAGTGGAGGACGGTCTAGATCAGGGAGATATAATTTCTTCACTCATGTGGAGAATTTTTTATGACCCGTTAATAAGTCGTATAGCTAAATCAGGTTTGGGTTACATCATGAATGAATGTTGGACTAATGACTTATATTTAAAGACGCAAGCCAATATTAACTTGGAGGTGGCGGTAGCTGCTTACGTTGACGACACGAATTGGTTCGCTCCAGATCGGAGTAGTATGGAGCAGATACTCAATATCGCAGATGAGTTTTACACTATGAACGATATAGCGATAAATAAGACCAAATCCTATCTTATTGCAATTAATACTAATAAGAACCATAGGGAGTTGGGGGTTACTATGGGTGAAGAAGTTTTACTTCCAGTCGAAAAAGATTATCCTATTCGTTCGTTAGGAGTTTATGTTACAGAAAGCGGCTCAAAAAAATTCCAGCAAGAACGTATGAAGAAATTAACTGATTATATGACATTTATTCTGAGGGAAAAGCCTATTACAGACAAACAGGCAATATATATCTTTAATGCAGTAGTCATACCCATGCTCGAATATAATCTCAACGACATGACATTAACCGAAAGCGAGTGTGTTAAGATCACATCACATTTTATATCTACTATCAAAAATAAAGCGCTTCTTGCTAGAACAGCTCCGGGTGCTTTGCTATATACAAAGGAAGCATACAACGTTGTTAATCTATGGGTCCGTCAATTACAGATGCATAGCAGTAACCTTCTGTCTAGGTTAAATGACAAGAGGATTTTAGGAAATTCAATGCGGATCAGGTTACAACACCTTCAAAATTCCTTCTGGTCGAGTCAAATTGTCACCGAAACTATGGATTCCATTAAAGTTAAAAGGAGTTATTCACTACTTAATGATATTTTAATAATTTGTAAGCAACATGAGTTAACTTTCAAATTGTCGTCTGATATCCATAAAAGTCTGTTAATAAAAGGGGGTAAAGTAACTATAGAAGAATTGTTACAAGAGTTTGACTGCTATAGCCAATTTAGAAGAGGTTTGCGAAAGCGTCAAATTCTTTTTTTAGAGCAGTTATCATCTTTTGATAGAAAACGTTTGGTTTTCTGGCAAGAGTTAAAAGGTATTGAGAGCACAGGTCAAAATCCAAATATCGGGCAGCTATCGGGCACCTATCGGGTACCCGATATTTTTGAATATCGGGTACCTATCGGGTACCTATCGAGTGCGAATAATATTTTTATATATATCGGGCACCCGATATCTAGGGTTTTTTTTTGTAAATTTTATAATGCACCCGATATGACAGCGATTATTTCAGGCACCCGATATTACCTTCAATATCGGGTACATGATAATAAATAGTAATATCGGGTATATATCGGACACTTGATTTATTAAAAATTTTATTCAGGTTTTTCCTTTGGCTTATCTATCAGATGCATATACTTAAAATTCAAGTTTTCTTGCATAAAATCAGATATACTTTAAAGTTTAGTTATTGTTTGATATGCTCATTGTATTAGATAATCTTTTTATTATTAATTAATAAATAAATAAAATTAAAATTAAACATTAAATCTTCGATTCAATGGTATTATTGAAATATAATTATTCTTATTCTTATTCCCCGTCCGATAGTTTATCTTAATGGCCCGACCATATATTCTATGCACTGCAATAATTGAATCTTGACCTTCCTCATAGTATTCTCCATTCCACAACTCAGTATTGGATACTTCAGGCTCCATAAATTTATACTTAAATCGTATACCAGACATAGGACATTTCCCCTGAATTGCTGTATTATAGTAAAAAAAAATTTTTTTAATAGTAATTTAATATAAAATTCAAGCTCAAGATCTTTTTTTATTTACTTATAAACTTTAAATATTTTTTTTCAATTTGATAGAGAATATTATAAAAAATCTTTGATTAAATTTTCAACTTGATATATTTTAAACTCATAAAGTTTACTTAGAAACAACTGAAATTTTCATAGTATTTTAAAATTTATGTAGATCCTTTTCGCTGAGTTAAAAATTTAAATTTTACTATGAAAATTTCAGTTGCTTCTAAGTAAACTTTATGAGTTTAAAAGATATCAAGTTGAAATTTTAATCAAAGATTCTTTATCATATTCTCTATCAAATTAAAAAAAAATATTTAAAGTTTATAAGTAAATAAAAAAAGATCTTGAGCTTGAATTTTATATTAAATTACTATTAAAAAAATTTTTTTTTACTATAATACAGCAATTCAGGGGAAATGTCCTATGTCTGGTATACGATTTAAGTATAAATTTATGGAGCCTGAAGTATCCAATACTGAGTTGTGGAATGGAGAATACTATGAGGAAGGTCAAGATTCAATTATTGCAGTGCATAGAATATATGGTCGGGCCATTAAGATAAACTATCGGACGGGGAATAAGAATAAGAATAATTATATTTCAATAATACCATTGAATCGAAGATTTAATGTTTAATTTTAATTTTATTTATTTATTAATTAATAATAAAAAGATTATCTAATACAATGAGCATATCAAACAATAACTAAACTTTAAAGTATATCTGATTTTATGCAAGAAAACTTGAATTTTAAGTATATGCATCTGATAGATAAGCCAAAGGAAAAACCTGAATAAAATTTTTAATAAATCAAGTGTCCGATATATACCCGATATTACTATTTATTATCATGTACCCGATATTGAAGGTAATATCGGGTGCCTGAAATAATCGCTGTCATATCGGGTGCATTATAAAATTTACAAAAAAAAACCCTAGATATCGGGTGCCCGATATATATAAAAATATTATTCGCACTCGATAGGTACCCGATAGGTACCCGATATTCAAAAATATCGGGTACCCGATAGGTGCCCGATAGCTGCCCGATATTTGGATTTTGACCTGTGCTCTCAATACCTTTTAACTCTTGCCAGAAAACCAAACGTTTTCTATCAAAAGATGATAACTGCTCTAAAAAAAGAATTTGACGCTTTCGCAAACCTCTTCTAAATTGGCTATAGCAGTCAAACTCTTGTAACAATTCTTCTATAGTTACTTTACCCCCTTTTATTAACAGACTTTTATGGATATCAGACGACAATTTGAAAGTTAACTCATGTTGCTTACAAATTATTAAAATATCATTAAGTAGTGAATAACTCCTTTTAACTTTAATGGAATCCATAGTTTCGGTGACAATTTGACTCGACCAGAAGGAATTTTGAAGGTGTTGTAACCTGATCCGCATTGAATTTCCTAAAATCCTCTTNGTGTCCGATATATACCCGATATTACTATTTATTATCATGTACCCGATATTGAAGGTAATATCGGGTGCCTGAAATAATAATAATTAATATCGCTGTCATATCGGGTGCATTATAAAATTTACAAAAAAAAACCCTAGATATCGGGTGCCCGATATATATAAAAATATTATTCGCACTCGATAGGTACCCGATAGGTACCCGATATTCAAAAATATCGGGTACCCGATAGGTGCCCGATAGCTGCCCGATATTTGGATTTTGACCTGTGCTCTCAATACCTTTTAACTCTTGCCAGAAAACCAAACGTTTTCTATCAAAAGATGATAACTGCTCTAAAAAAAGAATTTGACGCTTTCGCAAACCTCTTCTAAATTGGCTATAGCAGTCAAACTCTTGTAACAATTCTTCTATAGTTACTTTACCCCCTTTTATTAACAGACTTTTATGGATATCAGACGACAATTTGAAAGTTAACTCATGTTGCTTACAAATTATTAAAATATCATTAAGTAGTGAATAACTCCTTTTAACTTTAATGGAATCCATAGTTTCGGTGACAATTTGACTCGACCAGAAGGAATTTTGAAGGTGTTGTAACCTGATCCGCATTGAATTTCCTAAAATCCTCTTGTCATTTAACCTAGACAGAAGGTTACTGCTATGCATCTGTAATTGACGGACCCATAGATTAACAACGTTGTATGCTTCCTTTGTATATAGCAAAGCACCCGGAGCTGTTCTAGCAAGAAGCGCTTTATTTTTGATAGTAGATATAAAATGTGATGTGATCTTAACACACTCGCTTTCGGTTAATGTCATGTCGTTGAGATTATATTCGAGCATGGGTATGACTACTGCATTAAAGATATATATTGCCTGTTTGTCTGTAATAGGCTTTTCCCTCAGAATAAATGTCATATAATCAGTTAATTTCTTCATACGTTCTTGCTGGAATTTTTTTGAGCCGCTTTCTGTAACATAAACTCCTAACGAACGAATAGGATAATCTTTTTCGACTGGAAGTAAAACTTCTTCACCCATAGTAACCCCCAACTCCCTATGGTTCTTATTAGTATTAATTGCAATAAGATAGGATTTGGTCTTATTTATCGCTATATCGTTCATAGTGTAAAACTCATCTGCGATATTGAGTATCTGCTCCATACTACTCCGATCTGGAGCGAACCAATTCGTGTCGTCAACGTAAGCAGCTACCGCCACCTCCAAGTTAATATTGGCTTGCGTCTTTAAATATAAGTCATTAGTCCAACATTCATTCATGATGTAACCCAAACCTGATTTAGCTATACGACTTATTAACGGGTCATAAAAAATTCTCCACATGAGTGAAGAAATTATATCTCCCTGATCTAGACCGTCCTCCACTTTATAAGGATCCGTATTGCCATGCACAGTTAAA
The DNA here is from genome assembly GCA_003547095.1 of Diversispora epigaea. Classification (NCBI taxonomy): domain Eukaryota; kingdom Fungi; phylum Glomeromycota; class Glomeromycetes; order Diversisporales; family Diversisporaceae; genus Diversispora; species Diversispora epigaea. The sequence goes on from PQFF01000209.1 coordinate 173,895, forward strand.
ACAATATTTTCCCTATTATTTAACAAATTTTTCATCAGATGTATAAACTAATCAGAAATCTTGATCCGTTGCAGAGCTAAAATCAGACAGTCAGAATTAACTGAATCAAAAGCTTTACTCATATCTTGAAACATTAGCCACAGCTCCTTTTTATTGGCTCTTGCATCCTCCATAATATTATTTATTAGATGTATTGGGCCTTGTGTATCGTCCCTAGGTAAGCCTGCATAATTATGTTTTGAGAGAATCTCCTTTGCACTAAATATGTGTGATAGTCTATTGTTCATTAACTTTATAAAAATTTTCCTACCCGCTTCTAACAACGTAATGGGCCTAGTTATACCTAAATTATTTCCCCAATCAATAGTCTTAGGAATAGGATAAATAAAGCCCCTTTTCTATTCTGTTGGTATATCGTTTAAAGAGATCGCATCATTTATTATTTTACGCAACATTTCAATCCCAACTGTCGGAAGATGTTTAAACCATTCATACTGTAAATTAAATTGACCCGGCACTTTTTTATTTGGTAAGGCAGAGATAATCTCACCTAATTCCTCTATATCTACCTCCCTACCAAGCTCCTGATACCATGCTTGATCTACACTTGATATAGGGGCATAAAACTTTGTCCATTTTGTCAATAAGGCTCTATTTGTGTCTCTCTTTCTTGTCCAATTGTGAAAGTAGTCTTTGACAATTGTCTTTATAGCTTCTCCCTCAGTAACAATATGTGTATTTCCATCGACTGACTCTTCAATAAGACGATCCATTATAATAGATTTTCTTGGACGGTCCAGAACACTATTAATCATTCGCTTAGGATTATCTTTTAAGTCTTCCCAGCGGCGTTCAATCGCTTTTTGTATACGTTGGAGCGAATCACGTTTCTTTTCAGCGCGCGCAATATTTTGATGTGTGATACTTTCTAACCTTAAAGCTTCTAATAACTCTTCTCTACTTGTATTTTCATTAAAGATTTTTTTAATACTATAATTTAAAAAACTTAATTTTCGCTCTTCCCTACCAATTAAATCATTACTTTTAAGAGATTTGAGTGAAATAGCTCGTTCCATTTTTATAAATTTATAAATTTTGTTAATAGATTTAGCAATCTTAAAATTTGTTGCCACATTTGCTTTAATGAGGAGCCATTTTTTCTTTTGCTTCATCTTAGGAATTGACTGATTAGCCGCTTCAGTCATAATATTTTTGAGTGTCGACCATGTTTTGTTAAGTGTATTAAAATTTGTCACATGTGATTCTTGTCTATTCGAAATTAACGAATTTTTAATCATTTTTTCTACTATGGAGGAAAATTTAGACCACCTTTCATCATTCATAAGCTTCATATTGTATTTAGGACCAGCCGGAACAAAAGCTTGACCATCTACTTTAATTTGCCAATTTTTTTTAACTTTTATGCTTAAAAATTTATGATCACTATTCGTAATTAAGCTTAAATCGTCAAGAGAAAAATCTTCAACTTTGTCCCCCCATTTATGCGAAACCCACATAGCATCAATACGACTTTTTTCCCATGAGTTATCTCTTTGTCACGTAAACCCTGCTTTTTCGGGGTATATTAGTCTGTAACAGTCTATCAAATCACAGCTAGTTAGGAGAGGAAAGATTTTATTTTCTGAAGTAATCGAATTACTATTATTATTTCTGTCTTGGCGTGGTGACGGGACAGCATTAAAAACACCCATTACAATTATCTTATGATTTTTCCGTTGTGCTTCGGTTAGACAACTTTTGATCCATTGGAATGTATCAACTTGCTCACTCTTTTTACTTGATAAATATATCTGTATTACACAAATAGTAGTCTTTCTGGGTAACACTAGATTAAGACAGATAGCCCTTCCCCGATATAAACGAACCCTACATACATATTTATTAAATGCTTTTGTTACAATTAATGCAACACCTGAACTCTTTCCATCTGAAGACCAATAGATTCTAAATTTATCTTTCTTCTCGCCGAACCAACAGCCTTTTTTTTCTTCACAATTAGTTTCTGCTAAACCTACTATATCCATATGTTTATTCTTTATATAATTAAAAAAAAGGTTACGCTTAATAGGGTCGTTGAAACCTCTAACATTATGTGTACGACTACTTATTAAAGGACTATTATTACTACTATTATTAGAAACGAACTCACTATTATTATTATTATTTGAAGAAAAACGTACATACGACGAATTGTCCATTGTATCCTTACTTTTTCCCTTATTACATCAGTAAATTTTTTTAAACGTAAGCCTTTGAAGTCCTTCACTCCGATAACCTTCGAATACCTCCAACATAAACGTAATATTTACGAAGGTTATTGGTACCGAAAACCTTCATTTTTATTAATAAAACGTAATACTCCGGAGGTTATTGATATCGATAACCTTCAATAACCTTCACTTTATCATAATAAACGTAATATTTGCGAAGGTTATTGGTCTAATAACCTTCAATAACCTTTGAAAACGAAATTATTACAATAACCTCCGACATAAAAAATTTCCTGATGTATTAGAAAAAGGTGCACTATTATTATTATTATTATTTGAATGATCTGTCATAATTAAAATATGTAAAAAAAGGGAAAAGATACTATTGAGGCGGGCCTCGATTTCCTTCATTATTAGAGTTACGGGTTACTACCGGTACTTTAACTTGTTGTTCAATATTATCTAAATGACTTATTAACTTATTAAGTACTACAGATATATNAACTCACTATTATTATTATTATTTGAAGAAAAACGTACATACGACGAATTGTCCATTGTATCCTTACTTTTTCCCTTATTACATCAGTAAATTTTTTTAAACGTAAGCCTTTGAAGTCCTTCACTCCGATAACCTTCGAATACCTCCAACATAAACGTAATATTTACGAAGGTTATTGGTACCGAAAACCTTCATTTTTATTAATAAAACGTAATACTCCGGAGGTTATTGATATCGATAACCTTCAATAACCTTCACTTTATCATAATAAACGTAATATTTGCGAAGGTTATTGGTCTAATAACCTTCAATAACCTTTGAAAACGAAATTATTACAATAACCTCCGACATAAAAAATTTCCTGATGTATTAGAAAAAGGTGCACTATTATTATTATTATTATTTGAATGATCTGTCATAATTAAAATATGTAAAAAAAGGGAAAAGATACTATTGAGGCGGGCCTCGATTTCCTTCATTATTAGAGTTACGGGTTACTACCGGTACTTTAACTTGTTGTTCAATATTATCTAAATGACTTATTAACTTATTAAGTACTACAGATATATTATCATCTGTAGCAGCTACATCTTTACTACTTGAGGGGGAAGAAACTTCCGGCTCAATGGTATCGTCATTCATGTTTACATCTTCATCAGAATCAAAAGAGTCTTGTTCCACTTCAGCCGTAGTTTTATTCCAAACGAATTCTTCTAAAGCAGTGAGTCTTTCAGCCACCTCTAAAAGAAGTGTCTCAATACGAGAAAGTTTATCATCAGAAACTCCCAAGATATCGGACTGGTTATTATTATTACTATTTTTTTTTGTCACGTCTGCATATGTACTGTTACCAGTTTGTTTATTCAAGATAACGAAGTATTTTGGATTATGTCTCTTATATATTGTACCAAACTTTTCTAGGCTATTTACTTTTTTTTCCTTAAATTTAGCATCTCTTTCTGTTAATGGGCAACTAGCGATAAGGTGCTCGGTTGAATAACATCTATTACATGTCTTTGTAACGGACTCAACAATTTTAATAGTCGTTATTGAATTATTATCACTCCATGATGCATTAAGAGCGGCGTCTCTAGCTTCAACGGAAGCAAATGAAATTATTGCCTCTCCTTTACGTCTATATGTTCGTCTTGTACGCGGAAAGTAGCAAGTTCTTGCACCAACTTTTTCAATTGTTGGCATGAGCTTTCTTGCTGTGATACCAATTGGAAGACCAACTACTTTTGCAATAAATTCACCACGTGACTTAAGATCAGCAGCTGGACAATTGATTTGTGTTACCCTAAATGAGTCATCACCAATTATAATGCTCCAGTTTTCCAGAATTTTTTCTGCACTACTTTTTTCTTTAAATATAATGATAGCCGTTTGCCACATCTCATTTGGCCTAAGATTCATTCTCTCAATCTCCCCAAAAACTGAGGAAATCTCAAAAAACAATTCTTTGTATTTCATACCAATGGGAATGTCCCACAACTTAACACCATACATAATCTCTCTATAGGGATTCCTTTTGAAGACAACTGCCCTATGCATGTAATGAGGCTTGTCTGCATGCGCGTCTACATGAACTGTTTTGGCTCTATTCAAATTTTCTTCATTGTCAAAAAACACTGAAAACTTCAGAGGTAACCGTTGTTAATTCCGTTTTTTCTCTAACTAATCTTTTAATTGTTTCGATTTTTTCACCGATTAATCTACCCAGAATACGCGAGGCATATGTCCACAATTTGAACTTCTTAGCACCGAAGGCTTCACGCCAGTTATGTTGGTTTTCGTTAATATCTTCAAACGAGGTAATGGAAACCTTATCATCCTCGTCTGCTACTTCTTTAATTTGTTTTGTAACATCGATTTCAATCACTTTTTGTTTGCCTTTTCTATTAGATACTTGCTGCCATTCCTGAGACTCTCCAAATTCGTTTCCATTGTTGTTTTCTTCCTCCATAAACATATTATTGGACTCGTAAGTAGACGAACTTTCTTCGTTAAGAATGATGACTTCTGGTTGAGGATTGTTGCCCATAGAACTAGAACCTTCTGTAGAACTTTCATCAATTATTGTTGTATTCTTCAATGTAGCGGTCGCTTCATTATTTTTTTTATTTTGTTTGTTATTAACGGGGTTAAATCTGAACCTATTGGTTCGTGGTGTTATTTTTTCAGCAGAGGAAGATTTAGAGACCGTCCTCCTCAGTCTATTATCACTTGCGCTCATATTAGAACCCGCTTTTCTAGTAAAAATAATAAAAATAAAAACAATTCCGAAAAAAAAATTTTTTATTGCGTATTTTTTTTAAAAATTTGATAAACGGAAAGAGTTTTTTTTTTGTTAGTCTCGTTATAAAAGTTTCAAGCTTATATATTTAAAATTTAAAAAACAATTACACTAGTCGAAATAATCCAATTCGGCTAAAATTCGGCTGTACGATTTTCAGCCGAAATATAACCGAAAGTCGGACGAAATTTTTCTTTTTTTTTTTGCCGATTGTTATGCCGATTGACAGCCAATCGGCAAAAATTCGGTAATAAAAATTCTGATAGAAATCAGAAAGAAATATTCAACAATCGGAAAGAAAACGGTAAGTAAATTTATTCAAAATTCTGATAGCAATCAGAAAGAAATATTCAAAATTCGGAAAGAAAACGGTAA
>PQFF01000210.1:10123-54090 GCA_003547095.1 Diversispora epigaea
CAAGTATTAATACCAGCGCGACGGAAAAAGAAATAATGGATTGGAAAAAAAAAGAAGAAGTTAGAAAAGCATTCAAAAAATTACATAAAAAGATAAATGAAGACGATGATGATGAAAAACTAACATGGTGTAATAGAATATTACAAAAAGCTTTTACAAATCCTGCTAAGAAAACAAAATACCTCCTTGCGTTTGCCGTAGGAGTAATTGAAATAACTCTTGATCCCGATAATGGAGGTATACAAATAAAAGACATAATCATGAAATCAAAAATCAGAAAATATATAGTAAGTTTTATATTAATTTATTGAAGACACCAGAAAAACAAAAAAAAACATTAAATATCGTTATAATTTAGGATAAAATCGAAAATGGAAATATCTATATTTCATTATCAGAATCAGAATCATCCTCAGGATCTGCCTCAGAATTCGAAAAGGATAACAATGACAATATGAATGAAGACAACGAAGATGATGGCGTAATTTATATTGACTCTAATGAAGAAAACGATATAAATTTGGACGAATACAATATAGATGAAAGCGATATGGAATGAAAAATGATGTTTATTACTTTAATATTTTAAAAAATTCATAACGAAATAATATTTTTTTATATATTTCATGTAATAATTATAATAAAAGTAAAATAATAGTTAATAAAAGAAAATAATAAAGATTGAAATTAAATTTTATATTCAAAAAAAGTGTAATTTTTGAAAAAAACGAATAAATTAAATTAAAAAACGTTATTTAACAATAAATTTAATAAAAAAAAATATTAAAGCAATTAATCTGACGTTCTAGATCACAATAAATACGTTCTGCTCGTCTATGTTATTAAACGATGCTTTAAATATCATTATATATCGCGTAAAAACGAACATTTCGTACCGTACTGACTAACGATAATAAACACCGATATACAACATTATTAATACGAAACGTTCGTTATACGTTTTAAAACGGCGATATATAACGTTATATATACACCGTTCATTAAACGTAGTATAAACGGTACGTATTTATAGCGTACTAGAACATTACGTTCTAGTACGTAGGTGTCGTTCTAGAACGCAATACGAACGTTCCGTCCATAGAACGTTATATAACGTTATATAAAAATTACTGATGTAACTTAAATTTAGATCTAAAGAGTTTTTACTAAAATTTTTTTTAAAAATTTTTGATACAAGTGATAAGTGAAAAGAATTTTTGCAAATATTAAAAAAAATATTAGTGTTGTTTTTGATATTTAATTAATAAAATAAAAAGTTTTATATGTAAGAAAGATTGTGAATTATTTCTGATTTTTATATTTTTATAAATATTACATATATTTTTTTAAGGTTATATAATAAATAGTAATTGTAAATGAACAAATTAATCATACGGTAAATACTATATATGTTGTCAAAACTATTGAATTGAGTCAGACGCAATTAAAATTGAGAAAAATTGGAGTTGAGTCAAAGCAAATTTTAATTTTTACTAGTGATTGACGCAATTAGTTGAGTCAGACGCAATTAAAAATTGAAATTTTAAGAGTTGAGTCAAGGCGAAATTAGTTTTGACGACATGTATAGTAAATACATCTCATAACTTTTAAACTTAATATAGTAACTTGGTACATAGTGAATACAAATATAAATGAAAATTTTTCTTTAATAAAAAATTATTTTGTTTTTTGTTTTTATTATGAAAAAATTTGTGTTGGTCAGGTTTTAACATTGTATTTTAAATTATATGATAATTATAGTTTTAATATAAAACCAATTACAAAAATTAATGATATCTTAAAAATTATTTTGAAAATATTTTTATCTATTAATAGTAATTTATTTACGTAATATACTTCAGAAGAATGCAATATCATTATATATANATATTAGTGTTGTTTTTGATATTTAATTAATAAAATAAAAAGTTTTATATGTAAGAAAGATTGTGAATTATTTCTGATTTTTATATTTTTATAAATATTACATATATTTTTTTAAGGTTATATAATAAATAGTAATTGTAAATGAACAAATTAATCATACGGTAAATACTATATATGTTGTCAAAACTATTGAATTGAGTCAGACGCAATTAAAATTGAGAAAAATTGGAGTTGAGTCAAAGCAAATTTTAATTTTTACTAGTGATTGACGCAATTAGTTGAGTCAGACGCAATTAAAAATTGAAATTTTAAGAGTTGAGTCAAGGCGAAATTAGTTTTGACGACATGTATAGTAAATACATCTCATAACTTTTAAACTTAATATAGTAACTTGGTACATAGTGAATACAAATATAAATGAAAATTTTTCTTTAATAAAAAATTATTTTGTTTTTTGTTTTTATTATGAAAAAATTTGTGTTGGTCAGGTTTTAACATTGTATTTTAAATTATATGATAATTATAGTTTTAATATAAAACCAATTACAAAAATTAATGATATCTTAAAAATTATTTTGAAAATATTTTTATCTATTAATAGTAATTTATTTACGTAATATACTTCAGAAGAATGCAATATCATTATATATAAAAATCTTTTTAATATTATTTTATATATATTATAACTATTAATAATCAATTTTTATTTTTATCAAATATGACTAAAGATTATTATAATTATTTAATATGAAATGATGTTATTAGTTTTATTTTGAAAAATAATAATTAATATTTTTAAATAATTTTTTATAAAATAATAATTAATATTTTTAAATAATTTTTTATAAAATAATAATTAATATTTTTAAATAATTTTTTATAAAATAATAAATATTTTATTTTGATAAAAAAATTTTTAGTAACAATAATTGTTGTAAATAATTATATTATATAATATAAAATATTATATAATATTATACTGTGAAATAATTATTCAATTATATTACTTTAATTATAAGTCATAATTTTTATTTATTTATTTTTTGTTAAATTTTTAAAAAAATATTTGTTTATTTTGTTCAAAATTTTATAGATTTTTTATGTCTTTTATTAATATTGTTTGGAATCTTGATTTAATAATCGAAAATTTCAAATTATATTTTTTTAAATATTAGAAATTCTGATTATTATTTTTTAATCAATGAAAAAAAAATTACAAATCAGTTTAAGTTTTATTATTTGTTGAAAAAAAAAAACACAAATTGATTAAGTTTTAATAATTTGATTTAATAATTGGAAATTTTGATTGTTTTTTATTTGATTTGTAATATATATGAAATTAAATACAAATACTATACCTATCTGGTACTTGATATATGTAGGTTTTATAAATTTTTAACCAGTGATACTTGTATACATGTTGTCAAAACTAATTTGGCCTTGACTCAACTCTTAAAATTTTAATTTTTAATTGCATTTGACTTAACTAATTGTGTTAATTACTAATAAAAATCAAAATTTGCTTTGACTCAATTTCAATTTTTCTCAATTTTAATTGTGTCTAACTCAATTCAATAGTTTTGATGACATGTATAGATACTTGATATATATCTGATATTGTACAATTTTCATTTGATATCAGATATTAAATATTTATCAAATTTCAAATTCGTAATATTTTGACTTATATATATATTATTCACAAATCTTCCTACTTATTTGTATATCTCCTTGTCTATTTATATCAAAAATTTTATCAATTTTTCTTCATTTAACCAGTGTTATTTGTATTTTAACTAGTGTATATTATGTAACTGTAATATTCTTTATATTATAGTATAATTGTTTTTTTACAATCAAAAACAAGTAAAATTTTTGATACAAATAGACAAGAAGATATACAAATAAACAGAAAAATTTGTAAATAATTTGTAAATAGGCAGGAAGATTTGTGGCTAATTTGTAGATAGGTTAAGATTTAAACTGATTTATGTCACATTAGCCTTGAAGTATTTCACTCCAATATCCCAGCATAAACATAATATTTATGAAGGTTATTGATATCAAAAACTTTCATTTTTATTAATAAAATGTATATTTGTGAAGGTTATTAATATTAATAACCTTTGATAACCTTTATTTTGTTATAAAAAATGTAATATTTATGAAGGTTATTAGTTTAATAACTTTCAATAATCTTTGTGAACAAAATTATCTTTGTTGTGAAAAATTTTCTGATGCAAAAATTTTGTCAATTTTTGATTATTTGATGTGTGTTATTTTAATTGTATAGATCAAAATTAAAAGTTTTGAATATAATTACAATATCCATCTTAAATTTGTTGTATTAAATTTTCAGTTTTTTCTTTGGTTATATTGTACAAAGTTACTATCAACCAAAGTAAATAGTCATGATTTTTATGAATTCTAGGTCTGTAGTAAGCAAAATAAACTAACTTGCCTTTATTATATGTACTGAATAAACTATATTAATAGTATATATTAAATCTTTTGTCACTTAACAAATCTTGTAAAGGGATTCTAACTTGCATTGCCAAGAGTTAGATTTGCTTCCCGTAACATAAATTCAATAAAAAATAAAAAATCAATACATTATTTTTGAACAATAATAACTTCAAGAATATATTGATAATTTAATTTCAATTACAAAGCTTAAGTTAAATATTTAATCAATAGTCAATTCCCCACAAAACAATATTAAGATAATCTAACTGAAAATTTTTTATTTGATCAATGTAAATATTTGATTTATATTAATATCAATATATGTAATAACTAATTTTAATTAAAGAAAAAATTTCATTCTTTAACTTTAATTAAAATCCAACCTTAACATTTACACTAATCTAATAATACATGAAGTTATTTCTTTTTAATTAATAATATAACATAAGATATTTTAATGAAAATTTCTAGAATACTGTATATTACCCAGGTAAGTTAAAAAAAATTTGAAGATTACAAGCCGTATCCAAGAAATAAGTACTATAATAATACTATATATACTCAATATGTATATAAATGTAAATGAAAAAAAGAGACAAAAAATTATATGGAAATATGCACATGGCAATGGAATACTGTGGCCTGTAATATACAGTAATTTAAATAATTTACAAAAAAAAAAAAAAAGCACAACACTTGATGGATATCTATTATGAATTTGATGGATATGGACATTTGAGATCTGAAAGGGAAATCGATACGGTTGGTTTGTATATCCAATCTATGCCTGATATAAATAATTTAATGTCAAAACGAAGATTCAATAATGTTTTCCCATTGGAATTGGTGGAATTTGTAGTGCATGCGGTAATGAAATCTTGAAAAACTGCGTCATTAAATTGTTCAGTTGCGTAATAAAAGTATATCTTCATATTGACTGTTGAGAGAGCGCGTGGTTGAAGGGAATAATTGGTTATATTACCATTGCCAACAGGTCGATTATAGAATTCTAAGGAAGCAGCATCGTAAACCTAAAATAAATGGTAGAGAGATAAAAACAATTGTTTTATAGTCAATAGATAATAAATGACATAATTGCTTGATTATTAAAAAAAGATAATATATACTTTTACGTCAATTAATTTAAACTTGTATGGAACCCAATTTTCTCTATTATCGACTTTAGTTTGAACGTTGATCGCCATATCTATTAAAGGTGGATCACTATTAAAAACTGGTGTTTTGTCTTTTNAAAAAAAAAAAAAAAGCACAACACTTGATGGATATCTATTATGAATTTGATGGATATGGACATTTGAGATCTGAAAGGGAAATCGATACGGTTGGTTTGTATATCCAATCTATGCCTGATATAAATAATTTAATGTCAAAACGAAGATTCAATAATGTTTTCCCATTGGAATTGGTGGAATTTGTAGTGCATGCGGTAATGAAATCTTGAAAAACTGCGTCATTAAATTGTTCAGTTGCGTAATAAAAGTATATCTTCATATTGACTGTTGAGAGAGCGCGTGGTTGAAGGGAATAATTGGTTATATTACCATTGCCAACAGGTCGATTATAGAATTCTAAGGAAGCAGCATCGTAAACCTAAAATAAATGGTAGAGAGATAAAAACAATTGTTTTATAGTCAATAGATAATAAATGACATAATTGCTTGATTATTAAAAAAAGATAATATATACTTTTACGTCAATTAATTTAAACTTGTATGGAACCCAATTTTCTCTATTATCGACTTTAGTTTGAACGTTGATCGCCATATCTATTAAAGGTGGATCACTATTAAAAACTGGTGTTTTGTCTTTTGCAACTTCTGTTTTGTCACCATCAATAGTGACTGTTGGAATACGTGGCCAAACAAAGTATAAAATAACCGCGAGAATAGAACAAGTGATAAAGGTAATGATAACACAAGCTTTTCTTGAACAGCAGCAACAACGAGATTTACGTTTCTGAGGTATCACAAGGCTCTCGCCAATTATTGATTGTCTTGCACCTTTGCCTCCTCCTGGAAAATCGCGATCTGTATAATCTGCACCGAAATTATCCTGTGGATAAGAGTTTGGATCTAATAAAACACCATCAGGGGAGGAATGCATATTATGACGTGTAGCTTCTTCGTCATAATATGGATCATGCCGAAGATTATTGAAGTCACTGTAAATATCATATTGACCCGGAACTTGTTTGAAATTGCCATAACCATTTCGTTCACTCATTTCTATAGATTTCTCTCGTTGATGTTGATCAATTAAAGGTTGTGTCACTGAAGTAGAGGTTAAAACAGCTGAACTACGTGTGTTAACAGCCGGAGGATAATCAATACGATCATCTTCACCTTCACCTTCACCTTCACCTTCACCTTCAAATTCATCATATTGTTGTAAATATCGTTTATCGGTTACATTTGAATCTGATTTATCTGGGTTTGATTGGGTAGCGGTACTGGTTCGAGAATAAACTGATGAATTTATAGAAGATTTATCATCATCCGCCACGCGACGTTTTGGTTTGTTGAATATCATAGATGTACGAGAAGCTAAAAAATTAATAAATTTCAAGCAGTTATTGGAAATTTAATTATTTTATAAAATTAGGAATTGTTTATTATTTCACTTAAATATAAGTATATAAAAATAAAAATAAATATAAGTATAAATATGAATATAAATATAAGTATAAATATAAATATAAGTATAAATATAAGTATAAGTATAAATAAATATAAATAAATATAAATATATATGTATAATAATCAAATTTTAAAATAAATTTGCATCATTGTACAGTAAATCATTCTTAATAAGCTGAAATCGTAATTTTATTACTTTATAATTATTATTCCCATTTAATTCATTTAATTACTTAATTACTTAATTATTTAATTATGTAGCTTAAGGATTTTTCATTTATAATCCTTTTAATTGATATAAAATCCACACTCTATTAAACTCTTTAATTCTTTAATTCTTTAATCGAATACTTTGTATTTGTAATTACTTTTTGTTGAAAAAATTATATATATATATAAACAATCCATGAACAATCCATGAACAATCCATGAACAATTAGTAAATAATGACCTACCTCTTTTCAAAGTAACCGCTTGCGTTACGGAGCTTCGACCATTACGTCCTCTATGTGCTTCATTTAATTCTTGTATTGGTGTAGAAAATCCTTTTGAAGATGTTTTACTTTGAACATCATTTGAATAATATTCATCCTTAGTGTTTTCTAATGAAGTAGAATTTTCATTGTTGAAATAATTGTCTTTCTGATTTTGATTATGAGAATTATGAGACATGATTATTTAATTTTTGTATTTCAGTAAACTAGATCATTTGGTTTAGCGTGGAAGATGTATTAGTGGTGTTTTGTGAAGTGTATTTCACTTTTACTACAATGATAAATTAATTTTTATTGAATGTATTTCATTTTTACAGTTAAATTTTTGAACACTGACCAAATATCTAAAATGAAGAATAAAAACGTGAATAGAGTAAAGCTATTTTTCTTACCTCACCTAAATATAATAAGAAATTTTCGTAATTTGTTTTTCTTTATATATGAATGAACAGTTGATCATTTAGTGTAAAACTTTAATTATAGAAAGTTGACAAAATAAGTAATATGACCAAAAAAAAAAGGAGTAAATATTTATTTCTAAAAATAGACTCATATTATAAATTTAGCACATGAACAATACATGATGTAATAAATAACCAGATTATAATAATAATATAATATAATATAATATTATAATATAAATTATATATAAAATATAAAATCTTCCAATGTCTTTGGCGGATGAATTACTCGCAGATCCAGACTTTATAACCTCTCGTGATGAAGGTGCTGAAGGTGTTGAGTCAGATGAAGATCTAATGAAAGATCTCGAAGAATCAGAAGAAGAGTTTATGGAAGAAGACGAAGATCCTGAGGACGGTACAGAAAAGCCTCAATTTTCTCAAGTTGAAATGAAACACGTTATGGACGTAAGAAAGGTTGCAAAATTACTCGGATCTAGACAAATGAGAGACGTATTATCAGTATGTTTGCATATATATATATATATATATATATATATTTATATTTATATTTATATTTATTTATTTATATTTATATTTATATTTATTTATTTAGTCTTTTGTTGTAAACTTGGGGGGTTTTTTTTTTTAATATAAATTATTTTATTTAACAGAAAATAGAACAATTAAAAAATACCGAAAGATCACAAAACCAAATACTGGGACCAGTTGAGGAAGATCCTGAATATAAACTTATTGTGCAAGCAAATAATTTAACTGTAGATATTGATAATGAAATTCTAATTGTTCATAAGGTAAGTTTAGGAAAAAAATTATTTTCCACCAATCTTTTAAATACTAACAGGATCAATTTTATTCAAAACAGTTCATACGAGATCACTATGCTAAAAAGTTTCCAGAGTTGGAATCTTTGGTACTCAATCCATTAGATTATACAAGGGCCGTTAAGGCCATTGGAAATGAAATGGTTAGCATTTTTTAATATCATTTCGCCATTGCATATTTTAAATCATCAAGAAATTATGTTTTTCATTTTTAAATAGATACCAAACCTCACCGTGTGGATGTCCATTCCCTCGGATCCTTTCCATTATATTACAGGATTTGACTAGAGTCGATTTAAGATCTATACTTCCGTCTGCAACTGTCATGGTAGTAACGGTAACAGGATCTACTACTAACGGTCAAAAATTGACAGAACAAGAAAACGAAATTGTTAGGGATGCATGTGATATGGCTTTGGAATTAGATGCTGCTAAACGAAAGGTAAAAATTGATTTTNTATTTATATTTATATTTATATTTATTTATTTAGTCTTTTGTTGTAAACTTGGGGGGTTTTTTTTTTTAATATAAATTATTTTATTTAACAGAAAATAGAACAATTAAAAAATACCGAAAGATCACAAAACCAAATACTGGGACCAGTTGAGGAAGATCCTGAATATAAACTTATTGTGCAAGCAAATAATTTAACTGTAGATATTGATAATGAAATTCTAATTGTTCATAAGGTAAGTTTAGGAAAAAAATTATTTTCCACCAATCTTTTAAATACTAACAGGATCAATTTTATTCAAAACAGTTCATACGAGATCACTATGCTAAAAAGTTTCCAGAGTTGGAATCTTTGGTACTCAATCCATTAGATTATACAAGGGCCGTTAAGGCCATTGGAAATGAAATGGTTAGCATTTTTTAATATCATTTCGCCATTGCATATTTTAAATCATCAAGAAATTATGTTTTTCATTTTTAAATAGATACCAAACCTCACCGTGTGGATGTCCATTCCCTCGGATCCTTTCCATTATATTACAGGATTTGACTAGAGTCGATTTAAGATCTATACTTCCGTCTGCAACTGTCATGGTAGTAACGGTAACAGGATCTACTACTAACGGTCAAAAATTGACAGAACAAGAAAACGAAATTGTTAGGGATGCATGTGATATGGCTTTGGAATTAGATGCTGCTAAACGAAAGGTAAAAATTGATTTTTTTTCTTTCTTTTCTTTTTTCTTTTTTCTTTTTTCTTTTCTTTTTTTCTTTTTTCTTTTCTTTTTTTCTTTCCTTTTTTTCTTTTTCCTCGTCTTAATATTTTTAATATATTTTTAATATTTTTGGTATTAATATTTATCCATATCTTAACGTTTGATTTTATTTTTAATGAAAAATAGATTTTAGAATATGTAGAATCCAGAATGACACTCATTGCACCTAATCTTTCAGCAATTGTAGGCAGTACCACTGCTGCCAAAATATTAGGACAAGCTGGAGGATTATCAGCTCTCTGCAAAATGCCAGCTTGCAATGTGATGGTATAAATTTTTAATCTTAATTAAGAAAAAAAAATTATTAAAAGTCATGCCTACTATTAATCTTTCATTAATCTTTCATAAATCTTTCATAAATCTTTCATAAATCTTTCATTAATCTTTCATTAATATTTTATTAAGTTAATCGGTGTTCAAAAAAAGTTAAGCACTGGTTTTTCCAATATATCATCACCAAGACACACAGGTTATTTGTTTCAATCGGAGTTGATTCAACGAACTCCTCCAGATCTTAGAATAAAGGCACAAAAAATTGTTGCAGCAAAGTAAACTATTTTATTTAACTTAATTTTTTTTTTGATATGAAGAATGGTCCTTTATTAATTAATCTTAAATTTTTACAGGTGTACATTAGCTGCTAGAATGGATCGCATGCATGAGTCACCTGATGGTATTTTATTATTTTTCTTAAATAATATTATGATTTGCTTACCTTTGATAATTCTTATAATTTTTTTTTTTTTTTTTAGGCTTATTTGGTAGAACTTTGAGAGAACAAATCGACAGAAAACTTGAAAAATTGCAGGAACCACCTCCAACAAAAGCCGTTAAACCTTTACCCGTACCGGACGAAGGTCCAAAGAAGAGAAGAGCGGGAAAGAAGTAAGCTACAACTTTTTTATTTATTTATTTATTAGAAACGTTTATTATGCATGTTGACTTATGATTTTTTTAAAGAGTACGGAGGATGAAGGAAGCTTATGCATTTACGGAGCTTCGTAAAGCACAAAACAGGATGGCTTTTGGTGTTCCTGAAGATGAGACTGGTTCATTTGATAAGACCAAGGGACTTGGATTGATCGGGCAAAGTACCGGGAAAATTCGGGCGGCTGTTGCTGATCAACGAGTCAAAGGTTTGGAGGTTTTTTTTTTCTTTCAAAATACGAAAATTTTTTGAAATAGGTTTCTTCATATTTTTTTTTTTTTTTAACATCCATATTATTACATTATGAAATAGCTAAAGCTCCAAAAAGGCATCAATTTACCGGTTCTTCTGGTGCAACTTCTGGTCTATCTTCTTCGTTGGCATTCACCCCAGTGCAAGGAATTGAGTTGATCAATCCTGAAGAAGCCCAGAAGAAAGTTAAAGAAGTAAATGATAGATATTTTGGTGGTGGTGCATTTTTGAAAGTGGGCAAAAAACAGTAAAGCAATATTAAAATAATACATTGTTTAATGTAAAGCAAAGTTCATTATAGTTTTACCATAAAATAAATAAAAAATTGACATTTGAATAATAATATATTTTTTTATATACATTTTTTTAAATGAAAATTCTAATTTATTTATTCAAATTTATTTAAATAAGTTTGTTTGAGGCATAAATGATAATAGTATAAGTAAAGAATTACGAAATTTTTAGGCTTCGATGATTTTTTCGAGTTTATATACTGCAAATTTAACAATAGAAAAATGAAGAAAACAAAAAATGTAGTTGAAGCAGATGATAGATTACTTTACATCTTACCTTAAGATCATCTTTACTTATGATAGGAGGAATCTGTTGATCCCCTTTCTAACTGGCTTTTGTTTGTTTGATAAATTGAAAATTGAAAATTTGCGGGAGAGAATATAAACTTTATAATGAAAAGGTAGATCATTGCTTGACGAAAGTTCAAAGGGCAGACATCGTGATTTGTGTACGCAAAATAAAGAATTATACGTTGAAAAAGGAAAGAAGGGAAAGGATTTTATAAGTGAAAAAAATTAAGCTATAGTTGAATTAGAATTTTGAATAAAAATTATCATCGAGTATTTGACGAATGGATTTACAATTGATTTTGTCATGTTGATTAATTAATAATTATTATTATTAATAATAAAAATTTTGAAGTTGTCGAATGTTTGGCGTAAATTATTAACCATGAATAAATTTACTATTAATTTTGGTAGAGATTTATTAATTACTTGTGATTTATGTAATTTTTAATAATAATTATTGATTTTTTTTTTTTCATCTAGCAATATTGTCCGCGACATGTCACGCGAAGAATTGGAGACAATCTCATAATGTCAATAAGTATTAATTAAAAAATAGAAGCCACAAAAATGCGTCCAACAACCCTTAAGATTAAAATAATTGATCTAATCAACGTGATATATGAAAAAAATGATATAATCCCGTGACAGTTACTAATTAATGTTTTGTCCATAACGTTTGGAAAAGATCAAGATCTCAAAAATGGTTCTCGAAGCGACTATGCTAGTGTATGTGTTAGTAAATAATATAATATTTTAGGATTATTTTTATATATATTCAGACCTTTAGATCTATACGTAAAATTTCAGGTTGGATAACTCAGAATGGATGCGTAACGGCGATTATACTCCCACTCGTCTAGAGGCGC
This sequence comes from Diversispora epigaea, assembly GCA_003547095.1. Lineage (NCBI taxonomy): Eukaryota > Fungi > Glomeromycota > Glomeromycetes > Diversisporales > Diversisporaceae > Diversispora > Diversispora epigaea. The sequence goes on from PQFF01000210.1 coordinate 22,734, forward strand.
AAAAAGATGCGGTTAATCTCATATTCGGTTCGAAAACTCAATCTAATCCAGAAAATACTGTTGGGTTGTTGACTATGGCCGGTAAAGGGTACGTTCACACAAATGTTTTTAATTTGCTTTATAGTGAAATTATAGATCAATAAGAAATGAATTCTGAAAAAAAGAAAATTTCCTTAGTCCAGAAGTACTTGTCACCTTAACTTCAGACATTGGAAAAATTCTCACTGCATTACATAACACTAAAATTGGTGGTCGAGCTTCTCTTACTATTGGTATTCAAGTTGCACAGGTAAATTGATTAATTAACAATTTAGAAGTTATCTTTTGTAAACTTCAAGAATTTCAAGACTAATTTTTATATGTTTGATTATATATTTGACTTTTAGCTTGCTCTCAAACATAGACAGAATAAGAATCAGCGACAACGTATCATAGTATTTGTTGGCAGCCCGATTGAAGTTGATGAAAAAACTCTAGTAAAATTGGGTAAAAAGATGAAAAAAAATAACGTCGCAGTAGATATTATTAACTTTGGAGAAGAAGCCGAAAATACTGCAAAATTAGAAGCATTCGTATCAGCAGTTAATAGTGGTGATAACAGGTATGTGGCTTCTTTCTTTTCTTTACGCGTCTTCTTTAGTTACTGTGCTAATATAATAAATATATAATAAATATATAATAAATATATAATAAATAAATATAAATTATATAATAAATTAATATAAATTATATAATAAATTAATATTTTATAAATAAATATATTATCAGTCACCTTATAACAATTCCCCCTGGTCCGCATATTCTTAGTGATATTTTAATATCATCTCCAATAATAGCAGGGGAAGACGGTGTGCCCTCCGGATATGCGGCTGGAGGGAGCAACTTTGAATTTGGTGTCGACCCCAATCTTGAACCTGAATTGGCGATGGCACTGCGTATGTCACTTGCTGAAGAAAGGGCTCGACAAGAAGCTGAAGCGGCCAAGAATAGCGGTGTAACTACCACTAATCATGAAACAGAATCATCAACAATGGCTGTTGACCAGACAATAGGTGTTGGTAGTGGCAATTTAACAAATAAAAGTGAGGATGAATTGTTATCTCAAGCTCTAGCGGTTTCCATGGGAGCTGAACATGTACGTAGATAATAATATATGGTATTTGACAAATATGTATATATATGTAACTATGATATTATAGAAGTTTATTTTTTCGAAAAAAAAAAAACAAAAAAAAAAAAAACAAATAGGATGGAGATGTACACATGGAAGAGCTTACTGAAGATGAACAGATTGCTCGTGCCATTGAAATGTCAATGCAAGGTGAAAGTGAAAATGTGAGTAAATTTGATTATATGTACTCGTAATATAAAAATATTATTACTTAACAATTATTAATTTTTTAGTCCCATGTATCAAACGAATATATGAGTTCAGTACTTCAATCCTTACCAGGTGTAGATACGCAAGATCCAAGAATCCAAAGTATTCTTCAACAAGGATTCAATGGGGGAGACCATGATAAGGAAAAGGAAGATAACGAAAAGGGAGACGAAAAGAAAGAATAAATGATAATGAATGACAAATGAGTGACAAATGATAATATTTATAATTATTACCTAATTAAAATGATTTAAAAAATATCAGATTAAATTTGAGTTTTTTAATTTCAATTTTTACAAGTAAGAATAATAGTAAGTTGTGTATTGTATAGTACAAAGGACCAGACCTGGTTCTGAACTTGGTCTAAATTTAATTTAAAGAAATCCTTTACAAATGTAATCTCTTATATTCAAATAAAAGATAGATTATTATTATACAATTTTTAAATTATCAGCATTTAATTTTCAAAATATAATAAAAATGAAATTATATAGATAATGATATTTATTCAAATTCCTTTATGTTATAATTAAAAAAAAAAGTGGTTCTTAACATTTGATATATATAAAATGATTAAAATGATTAAAATGTAAAATGGTTAAAATGATTAAAATGGTTAGAATGTTTAAAATGAATAAAATTATTACGTAAGCTTGCTTTCTTATTGATATTTTTGATATTTTTAAAATTTCGTTTTTCGATAAATTAAAGAAAGATAGATCTTTTACATCTCCATACTTTCTGGTTGTCGATCGTAGTAAATGGTGCTCATGCACTTCCATTCTCCACTTTGAAGTAAACCTTTAAAATATATTTTAGAATTATTATGATATCATCATAATAATAAAATAAATTAATGATAAATAATAATAAATAATACTAACACTTCCACAATCGAACTCTCCCGTCATCTCCCGAAGATGATAATATAGTGCCGGTTACATTCCATTCAACTTTCCAAACCTAAAATTAAATAAAATTAAATAAAATTAAATAAAGTTAAATAATTAAATAAAATTAAATAAAATTAAATAAAATCAAATAAAATTAATAAAATTAAATAAAATTAAATAATTTACCTCAACACTGTGATCAGAAAGTTCGGGAGCAAGTATGATATCAAATCCATCTTTTTTATTATCCACTAATTTGAAAATTCTAACATTATGATCTTTTGATGCTGTAGCGATAAGATGATATGCCCTAAACAAAATGTAATCAGAATATAATTCGAATTAAATTCGAATTAAATTCGGACAACAGGCAATTACCTTCCCATACTAGGAGCCCAACTGACATCATAAACTGTATTGGTGTGTCCTTCTAATATTTCAAAAGCTTGCCATCTATTCGTAGAGTCTTGTCTAAAAATCTATAAAACAATAACTATATAAAGTAACTAATCTTAAAGATGAATTTTATGACTTTCATCTATAAATTATTTTATGTCATACATGAATATTTTAATTATTATAAGCTCAAGATACCAACTTTTGCACAATTTTCTTTACCACATCCAATCACAATCATTGGAGTTGTAGACCGTGATGGACACCAGGATAGACAATAATGACCATCTGATTCTTTTCCAGCCGTATTTGTTGTTATACTTATTTCTTCCATTAAAGTCCATTGTGCTAAATTATTTACTTCAAGTGCTTCATATATTCGTAGCATCCCATCAGCTGCACATGTTGCCTATAGAAAAAATGTAAAAAATTAATAATGTTAGAAATTACGTTAAAAAAAAGGTTTTCGGTTTCTTACAAATTTTAATCCCATATAATTTGGTGCAAATTCTACATCTTGCACAGAGCCGGTGCTTTCTCTTAAGACTGCCTTTTCTGTCCATCGCTTGCCACTATTTCTAGATTCTATAAATTTTTCAAACCAAAAAATTTTACTATAAAAAGATCTTCAATAATAAAATTCTTTATTAATTCCAAATCATTTAATTTAATTAGATTTTACCATGTTCTTGTTCTTCCCAAATACGCACAGTACGATCAAAAGAACAAGTTGCTATTACTTGTCCAAATTCAGGATGAGCCCATGAAACTTTCAAAACAGACCCTTCGTGTGCCTGCAAAAATGAAAAAAAAAGTCAGTTTCCCGAATAAAAATTAAATTATTTTTATCTTTTAATTTAGAAAAACCAAACCTTCCAGGTATCAACTGGTTCCCAACAACTGTTCTCTTGACTATATTCCCATACTTTAACCCTTTGATCTGAAGAGCAAGTTGCCAGACGTTTTCCATAAAAATCATACGATACATCATGAATCAAATCATCATGAGAACTTTCAAAAGCTTGCACTGCCATTAGAGAGGTTTTTTTTTTGATTTTTTTTTTTTGAACCGAATTTCGTAAAAATTCGTGTAACATTAATTCTTTAAATAGAAATTCTGTCATGTTCTATTAAAACATATTCATTAGTCGCGTATCGCGTATTTATATTAAAACGTTTAAAACGTGTCGATCAATTCTATCGTACGAATTCGCGTAAGAAATATTTGTTATAATGAATCTTTTATTAATGATTAATAAAAAATCTAGCTTCTTGTTTGGCTTTTCTAGCAATTCCAATAAAAATGTTTTGCGAACGCGTCAGTATGAGAGGATTAAGTACTCACGCTTTATTGAAACGAGAACAAAAATAACTTTAGCTTGTCAAAAAGTTTTCATAAATTCAACAAAAATAGGTTCACAACTCTTTTTAAAGCGACATTCGCCTTTAATAATATCGCGTTCGAAGTCAAAATTCTCTTTATCCTTGGACAAATTACCGAAATTCGCTAAGAATCCTTCATCTTATGATAATATCAAAAAAGGGCCGGAATGGGAGAGTAAACTTGGTAGAATTGTCAGAGAAACACAAGCAACTTATCACCATTGCGTAGTTCTTACACGTGTTGGACAATTTTGGGAGGTAAGTTTGGTCAAAGGCATTCCAATGAATAAATAAATAAATGAATAAATAAATAAATAAATTTTAATTTTATGTAACAAAGATATATTTCGAACAAGCAACCGAAATCGCACCTCTTTTAGATATAAAGTTAACAAGGAGAAAATTTGGTCATGAATATTTTCCATTTGCCGGATTTCCGATACTTCATTTAGATAGACATTTAGCTAAATTAATTAATGAACATGGTCGAGCGGTTGCTTTATGTGATGAGTTTCCAAATAATAATCAAATTGAAGAAAAAGTTAAATTCAAACGTCGCGTAAGCCGTATTATCACACCTGGAACTTTAATTGATGAGAGTTTTTTACAACAAGATCAAAATAATTTCTTGCTTTCAATATCATTGGGAGAAAATCATAAGGAAACTGGATTAGCGTGGATTGATATTACTACTGGACAATTTTATATGCAAAGATCAAATTTAGAATCTCTTTCTAATGATATATCACGTATCATGCCCAGCGAGATTTTAATAAGTGAAACGTTACGAGATTTTAAAGATCATCACATTTGGCAACATGTTGATCGTAGAATGAATAATGTAACTTTTGAGTCATTAAATTCTTTTGATTCTAGTCGAATCCGTACTTTGATGCCAAAACAAGAAGTAGAAAGAGACATCCAAAAGACCTTTTCATTAATAGAACTGAAAGCCAGTGGAGGTTTATTAAATTACATTAAAAAAAATCTGATTGGTCGTTTCCCGAAGATGCAATTTCCAATTAGGATACACCCTAAGGATACGATGATTATTGATGCAACAGCTTTACGTTCTTTGGAAATTACCACATCGATGCAAGACTTCACAAAGAAAGGAAGCTTGATGCATGCCATACAGCGTACAAAGACAGCTTCAGGAACACGTACATTGGATAACTGGTTGCGTCAGTATGCAGCACAATACTTTCATAGAATTTTATTATTATTATTTTTATTTTATTTTATTTTATTTTATTTTATTTATTTGAAATGATAATTAATTCAACTTCAATTTCAACTTTAATTAAATTAATTCTATTAGGTTTCCCTAGTACGTCGATTAATGTAATTAATTATCGTCTAAACCTCGTCGAATATTTTTATAACAACTCACATCTCACTAATGATATCTGTCAGTTATTGAGTGAATGTGATGATGCTCAAAGAATGTCACAAAAAGTTACATTTGATCAATATAGCCCCGACGATTTTTTGAAACTAAAGCGTACCTTGGAGACTATGCTATTAATAAAGAATAGGATACGTGTGGAACTTAATATTACTCCTAACGATAGTCTGGAGGCAATCTTGACTCGCTTTAAACCCCAACAGAATCTTATAAACTCAATAACAAAAGCTGTTGACGAAGAATCTTTAAACAGAGCTAAGGATAAACAGTCATCTGATGAAGTTATTGATGTTGAAGATGGAGAGGAATTATTGAATCCGATAAAAAATTATTTTAAGAAAGAAACAATAACTTATGGTAATATGAAAAATATTGATATATTGATAAATTGATATTGATATATTGATAGATTGATATTGATATATTGATAGATTGATATATTGATATATTGATATATTGATATATTTTCAAGAATCTGTTTTCATAATTTTGAGGGATATCTTTTACCTATTGAAAAAAGACTTGAAATTATAGATTGGAAGGCGAGGCAATTCCACAAACAAAAGAAAGCCGAACCAACTGTTAAAGATAAAGAAATGGAAATACAGATGTTGATAAAAAGTGATAATTGGGTCATTAATAAAGAGTAAGATTTAATAAATGCAATAAATATTTTACTTAATTGTGAAATTTATTTATTTTAACTTTATTTTGAAATGAAAATTTTTGATTATATTAAATGATTAGTTTTTCACCACAACTGATAAAACTTTACAAACAACTTGAAGATAAATACCGAGATATGATTAATCTTCAAATTTCTTGGCAATATAGATTAAGTAAGTAAATATTACTTTTTTTTTTGTTAATTAATAATTCTATAATTTCTAAATTTTTGAAATATCAATATATATAAAATATTGTCATTCATCAATTTCAGATGGACCATTATTAGAACTTCGATCTCATCCAAGTTATGGATTCATTGTAATTATTCGAAAAGGTCGTGGTGCTGTTAATGTCGTTAATGTTGAGAGTCTTCTGGAGGCGGTTCCTATAACCACGATTGGAAATAGGAAATTATATAATGCACAGGTAAAAGGACTTAAAGATTCTTTAAAATGAATAGACAGAAAAATTTGAAAATTTATATTGATGTATTATTTAAATAAGAAATGGTCAGAGTTAGGAGGTCAAATTGAATCTATTAAGACAAAAATACGAGAAGAAGAATATAATGTGTTTCAAATAATACGACGCAAGGTAATTTCTTAATTTAATTAATATATGAGATTATTTAATTATATAATTAATTTAAATTTTTAATTTTCATTTAAAATCTTTAACCATCATTAGATCGAAGAAGAATGGTATGTAACAATTGGTAATTCCAATGTAATTGATGAATTAGATATTGCTACATCATTAGCAGTATTAGCTCAAGAACAGAAGATGATTCGACCAATTCTTGATTATAAGTAAGTAATAAGCTAGTTCAGATTAATATTTATCAATATTTTAAGATATTTGTACAAATATTAATAATTATTATAAATTATTATTTTTTAGTTATTCGCATAAAATTATAGGAGGTCGACATCCAATAGTTGAATCATCACTTCAAAAAAAAGGACATCAATTTGTTAAGAATGATTGTTTCGTTGGAGATAAAGAACGACTTTTATTGATTACAGGGTAATTAAAACATTTATGTAATAATAATAAATCGAATTGAATCAAATAAATTAAAATAAATTAAAATAAATTAAAATAATGATCACGTAGACCAAATATGGGAGGAAAGAGTACATACCTTCGTCAGAATGCAGTTATTTCTATTCTTGCACAAATAGGATCGTTTGTGCCAGCCGACTACGCAGAAATTGGTATAGTCGATCAGATTTTGAGTCGAGTAAATATTTATATTATATTATATATTATTATTATTTTATTATATTAATTAATATTATATTAATATTATTTCCAGGTTGGGGGGTCCGATAATTTATATAAAAATCAATCTACTTTCATGGTAGAAATGATTGAAACTGCATATATTTTAAAGAATGCAACTCAAAGATCATTTGTTATAATGGATGAAATTGGTCGAGGCACAACAACTTTAGATGGAATTGCCATTTCATTTGCGACATTATTTCAATTGCATTATGTTAATCGTTGTAGAACTTTATTTGCAACCCATTTTCATGAAATAACAAGTTTAATTGAGAATTTTGAACATGCAGTTTGTTATTGTACTGATATTCAAGAGAATGTGGTTAGTAATTTTATTATTATTATTATTATTATTATTATTATTATTATTATTATTATTATTATTTATATATTTACATAAAAATACTTTATAAATTATATAATCTTTATTTCAACTTTCAGGACGGAAGCTTTTATTATCTTCATCAATTGAAAGGCGGTGTAAATCGAAATTCTGCAGCATTAAAAGCTGCCCAACTTGCTGGTGTGTATTTAAATATTTAAAAGATTTTATTATTATATAATTTTATTATTAATTTTATTTTTAATTTAATTTTATAGGAATTCCACCATCAGTTTTATTAGTAGCCAAGAATACTTTAGACTATCTAAAGAAACATTCTAATCCAATAAGTCTGGATACAGATTTCCAAAATGAGATCGGGAATAACACTTACATTGATTTAATGCGTAATGAATTTGAAAATTATAAACAAATTGAATAATTTTTAATAATTTTTTAATAAAATCCCCCAAAAATACGTTAATTGTGATACAAACAAATCTCATTTATTAATGAATTAAAAAAAATCAATAAACAAAAAATGTTAACCAAAACAAACGATAAGCGAACTGTAAAATTTCTTGCGAAAGGAGTAGCCGAATGTTCAGTACAAGTAAATTTATATTATTTATTTTCGATCATAATTACTTTTTTTTTTTTCCCTTTAGTCAACAACGAAATGATCAAATACAAATATGATTAAATAATCAGGACAAATATGACAGGAAATAATCTTTTTTTATATATCTATTAGGCAGCCACTTATGCAAAATGTATAACGAGTCAACTTGAACATATTAACAAAGATTTGTGTGCAAAAGAATTTGATGATTTTAAGAAATGTGTGCAAAAAATAGTAAGTTTTCAATATAAGATAAAATAATTTTTTTTAAAACTTACAATATTTTTGTTTTAAAGAATTCTTTTTAACAGGTTAGAAAATCTTGGTAGAATTTCATTAAAATTCAAATTATTAAAATCTTTATTTCAATGTTGTGATACGAGTAAATCTTTCCTTTAAAAAAAAGGGAAAATTTGTACGGTTTTTTTTTTTTTGTAGTACTATTAATAAATATAATAAATATCAAAATAAATGTCAAAAAAAGATAAATATATATAAAACCCAAAATTTCTATATTGTAGTCTACTCATTAACTATAAATAAAATCTATTACTTTGTATATATTAAATATCATTCGTCGTCATCATCATCATCATCATCATCATCATCATCNAATATGACAGGAAATAATCTTTTTTTATATATCTATTAGGCAGCCACTTATGCAAAATGTATAACGAGTCAACTTGAACATATTAACAAAGATTTGTGTGCAAAAGAATTTGATGATTTTAAGAAATGTGTGCAAAAAATAGTAAGTTTTCAATATAAGATAAAATAATTTTTTTTAAAACTTACAATATTTTTGTTTTAAAGAATTCTTTTTAACAGGTTAGAAAATCTTGGTAGAATTTCATTAAAATTCAAATTATTAAAATCTTTATTTCAATGTTGTGATACGAGTAAATCTTTCCTTTAAAAAAAAGGGAAAATTTGTACGGTTTTTTTTTTTTTGTAGTACTATTAATAAATATAATAAATATCAAAATAAATGTCAAAAAAAGATAAATATATATAAAACCCAAAATTTCTATATTGTAGTCTACTCATTAACTATAAATAAAATCTATTACTTTGTATATATTAAATATCATTCGTCGTCATCATCATCATCATCATCATCATCATCATCATCGTCTTCATCTTCTATATCAGTAACTTCTTGATCCAATGCAATCAATCTTTCTCTATACTTTTTAACATTTGCATCTTGATCATCAAGACATACAAGCAAATCTTCTTGGTATTTCTTTAATTTAAAAGTTTCTAATTCCTGAGATTTTAACATGTTTTGTAAATTCTCTACTTCCTTTTGTAAAGAATTTATTAATAGTTCTGAAGATAATTTCTATAAAATAAAAAAGAAATATGAATTATCACCCTCACAAGAAAGTACATGAAAAAAATAACGAAAATAACATTAAAGATTCCGATCATACCTGTTCCTGTAAATTCCCTATTGTTTCTTTCAACTCACCTATTTCCTTCTCTTGCCCTTGAATTAAACTTTTATAAGTTATAATTACTGATGATTCATAATCATCTTTTATTTCATCTATTTATTTATAAATGTATTATATTATTAAAAAAAGTTATATATATATATATATGTGCTAAACATCAAATATTTAAAATAATATGAAAGTGAACTCACTTCTTACAGTAAATTTTGGTGTATTTGGATCGGCTATAATAGATCTTTGAACTTTTTCTAATATATAAATACATAAATTAAATTTGATAAATGTTTGGAATAAAATTTATTTTTATCAAATTTGATTAAAAAAAAGAAAGTGGTAAATACCATAATTGTTCTTGAAAAAGTTAACAAACGAATAATCAAAATATAATTCAGGAAGTCCCCTAGCTTCTTCCTCTGGTAAAATCTATCAAAATCTATCATTACAATATAATTTTTCGAAAATTTTACACCAAATAAAGTTTTATATAAAATTTAAATACCTGAAGATATTGTGAAACATGTATAAAATGAGGTAATTCTCTTAAACGTGTGATACGGTTAACAAATTGATCAACGCCAATACGATTAAGCAAAATTGGTTGAAGCGTTGACCTAATAAAATAGTAAATTAATAGATTTTATGAGATTGAGAAAATTATATTCAATCACATAATTAAATATTACCTTGAATTTATTGAATGATTAAATTCATAACAAATTCCCAATAAAAATGCACATAAACCTTGCACTCTTGAATCTACTCCTGATGATTGAGTTATTGGAGTAATAAGCTATAAAGAAAATAAAAATAAAAGAAAAGAAAAGAAAAGAAAATAAAATAAAATAAAATAAAAATAAAATAAAATAAAATAAAAATAAAATAAAAATAAAAATAATTAATTTAGAAAGTATACAATTTGTAGATGTGTATCCTCTGATAAAAATTCATCGACACTTTGAGGACTATCCCACAACCAAACACATAAGACACATAAATATCCAATCAGAACTCTAACATCGGCATTCTGTCTAGTTGCTAACATCAAATTTCCAGCAATTGAATGTAATAGAGAGACATGTTCTTCTCCGTTATTCTCTCCACCAATAATTATCGCACGGGCCAGCTCTTTGGATTTTTCATTATTCATGAGAATGTGAGAGAAAATAACCGAAGCAAACCAAACTACATATGGATCTGCCTCGGAATCTTCCCATTCCAAGAGAGCTGAAAGTAGCAATGATCCGGCTGATTGGGGTTTCGCTATATAAATTAAATTCATATTAAATCTTTGAAATTATTGAAATGCATCATAATTAATATATCATACATGTGATCAAGTCCGGATTTGAATTATCATCGGGGGGTGGTGTCAATGTAGATGCTAATACAAGTTGTGCGTTGGCGTTATTGTAGATGTAAGACTTTTTATAGTATCACGTAAAATATTTAATATTTGTAAGTCTAATAAAATATTTAAATTATATCCTAAAGAATATATCGGGAAAAAAAAAAAAAGTTATAAATTTTACCTCAAAAGCATAAGTAGCAGCGGCGCGAGTAGTATAGCTCTCAACATGTTCGGCACCAACAGCTACAGCGATTAATGCCATAACTGAAGGACGTGGGGGGATTTGTTCCGAAAATGAAGTTCGACCATTACTATTTATCAATTTATTCTTTAAATTTGATGAATCAGGAGAATTTGCTATTGAATTCATTCGATAAGATGGCACAGTGACTACAGTCCTTTCTAAAAATTCTTGATTTTTATTATTCCCGCGAATGAGATCTGCCAAAGCATAAAGGGACTATTGAATATTGGTTATTAAATCAATAAAAAAAAAAAGCCTAATTAAAAGAACTCTGGTTTTTTTAAATTTAAAAAATTAGACAAAATTTGGAAGTTACATACGTTTGCCTTTACTATTGAAGGGGAATTAGAAGATAGAGCCAATTCAACGACAGGTTTTAATACTCCACATTGTTCCATTACATTCTTTAATAAAAATAATAAATAATAAATAATAAATAAAATAATTAATAAATTAATAATTAAAAAATAATAAATAATAAATTAATCTAATCTTTTTTTTTTTACCTGGTTAGTGACAGTATTCGTATTATTGGGCAACACTAATATTCGTATCAAATCTAATAAAACTATAGAATTTTCAACTTTTTGTTCCAACCAATCTTGGACTAAATATTCAATCTCGTATCCTCGATATTTATAATCTGGAGAATAACTAAAAAGAGAAGGAATTCGCTTTATGCAACTAGTTTCTCGGAAAAAATTCTAAGCAAACAAAATCGATAAAAAATTCAAGTTAATTAATTACATATAAATTTATATATAAATTTACATATATAATATTTAAAATATTAAATGTAAAATAAGAATAATTGAAGAATCCTTGTAAACCTGATTAGAAACATTATATCTCAATAAATTAAGTATTAATTGTATACAATCTTGAACAATAATTCCACCATTCAATCCGTCTTCTTCTGTTATTATTTCTAATAATCTTTCAAATGCATTATCAAAAGCAACAATTTTTTGAATATCTGCATTATTCTCAGTGAGGGCGATAAGTAATAATAATCCCTCTAAAATTGGATTATTAAAAATATTTATTAATTATTATATTTAATATCTTTAATTAATGACTTTAATATTCTTTAAACAAGAACTTGGGCCCCTTGAAACTCATTAAATAATATATATACCATTTCTTATTATTTCTCTTTTATCATCTAATAAATCCATTAATCGCGAAATGCCCATAGGATCTGCCAATATACAATCTTGTACACGATCCGATCTAACTCTTAACAATGTTCCCAATAATTGAACATCGTGAAATCGGACATAAAAATCGTACTCTTGTAAAAGACCCAAGAGTAAATTTATATTAGCAGAATCCTAAAAATAATAAATTTTAATCTTAGCCTTGAACAAAATTTTTTAAGCGTCAATAATATAAAATGAATATAAAATGAATATAAAATGAATATAAAATGAATATAAAATGAATATAAAATGAATATAAAATGAATATAAAATGAATATAAAATGAATATAAAATGAATCGAAATCGCTTACATGAACAATTTCATCCGTGAATTTCACACCCAAATCAATTGCGGGATCCTAATTATTAAATAAATTATATAAATAATTAACTACAAAATAAATTAGGAACAAAAACGAACCTCTTGTCTATCAGGTATACATAGAATATTGAGAATTTCCAGAATTGCTTTTGCTGTATCAATATCCTCTCGGTCTTGATTCAAAATATGTAAAAAAGCTCCAAGACCTTTTTCTCCAACTTCCTATTAGATTAAAATTATTAAATTTTATATAAATTAAATACGAATTATATAGTGACTACAATAATTTTATTGCCAATGACCTTGGAATACAAAGACTTACTTGCCGATATTCCCTCGAAAATGCTTTTAGACCTAATATCGCAGCTCGTCTATCTTCTAACAACGTAGAATTTCTGGCACGATCAACTAACTTTGAGACTGTATCCTCAACAGATTGAGGTTGCCCTTTATCACCAAGAAGTCCTTTGTATCCTCTACTAAATAAATCCATTTTATGAAACAGAGAGCAAATTTAGTGAATGTTAGTGTGGCTAATATCTCACATTTTGCTATGCATAGTAATATAAATATTATTTGTGCTACACACTTCTCAATATCGTTTTGCAAACAATTTACATTATTTATTATTCTTTATTATTCGGAAATTTTTTTCAAGATTAAACAAGAAATCATTTTTTTTAAAAAAGAATCCGATTCGATAAATAGTTGTATTCAATTTATTCAATTTGATAGTTATTTAATTTGTGCAATTGCATCAATTTCAACTTTTACATCTTTGGGCAATCTCGCCACTTCAACACACGCTCTAGCAGGTCGATGGTTTCCAAAACACTAATAAATCAAATAAATCAAATAAATTAATTATAAGAATATCACTATGACTGTGGGAATATTAACTATGAGAATAGATAAAAAACCTACTTCTTTATAAACTTCATTCATGGCAGCAAAATCATTCATATCTTTGAGAAAAACTGTAGTCTTAACAACTTCCGAAAGAGAACTATCTGCGGCTTGTAAAACATTTGAAAGATTATGAAGTACTTGACGCTTTTTTTTTATATAAAATGGATAGAATGTAAAGATATTAAATCTTACATTATAGAAGACTCAAGTCATGAATAATGAATTTCTTTTAAATTTTATTCGCATACCGTCTGTTCACTGATATTTAAACCCGTTTCAGAAACAACTGGAATTTGACCTGAAGCAAAGACAAAACCATTTGCAACTATGGCTTGAGCTATTTTATCCAGAAAATGAATTAATATAATAAAGTTTTACTCTAAAATATTCTATAAATATATCCTATAATAAAGTATTATACAATAAGGTCCAATAGCAGCAGGTGCTTTCTCAGTGCTAATAACTTTCATGTTTCTTAAAAACCTTTGAGACCGAAAGTGATAAAGCCACATCTTAAATAATTTAAATAATTTAAATAATAATTTACATTTTTTTTTGCATCAAATTGTGTGACCAATTTTCCTTTTTTTTTTTTCCCATATTGCAATTATAGTAGTAACGGATTTTAATAATCTGTAATCTAATCTAATTGAGATAATAACAAATAGATATTCCTGATATTTAAGATCTTTGGGAGTCTCCACGGAGCCGCGCTATATTATTATTTCAAATACTTTTCATTTATTAAATTTCTTGATTCCATCAAAGATCATTATTAATATATCATGCCATTAGGGCTTTTTCAAAATATAATTAATTTGTTCTCTCATAACAAAGATTTCGAAAAAATATAAGGTTAATTTTTACAAAACTCAAAAAACAGGTTTCTTGCATTTATCAAATAAATAATTACGTTATGCATTTGTTATTGAAAAATAAAGTCTGTTTCACAACTTAGAATATTTTATGCATATCATATTTTATTATTTTTATTCTTATTTTTTTTTTTACTTAATTACTTATTCTTAAAAATTATAATTTAATTATAATTCGGTTATTTGATAAATATTTGCTATGTACATATGAGAGCTATTCTTAATTAAAAAATGGGTTACTTATTTTTCTTAGATTATATCATAACTAAATGTGAGAAAGTGTGTGGAGAAAGTGTGAGGAGTGCGAGAAGTATGCGAAAAATATGCGAGAAGTGTTTGAAAGGGGTGCAAGAAGTGTGTGCAAAAAGTACAAAGTGTGTAAATGTAAATAAATAACTTGAGGGTGTAAAATCTATAATTTTTCTTTCATTGACCAGAACGAAAGAATGAAAGAAATGACTTAAATTTTTAGAAATATGAACAATAGAAATGCCAAATAATGTTATATGCCATCTTCGCCAATTAAATATAAATATATACTGGAAATAAATTAATGCTCTTTAAATGAATTTAAATGAATTTTAATGAAAAATTGTTCATTAATTTAAATGAATTTTTAAATAATTTTTTTTTTTATCTAAAGAAGTAAAAATATAAATAAATTCTAACCAAATTCTTCTCAATACTTATAATACTTTAGAGTAGTAATAGTACTTAAACAGCAATTGTGAATTATATCTTCATATTCAAATTTATCACATAATGACATCTTCACTCTGAACATACCATCTACTGATTGTGTTCCATCGCTACAATGTTCTAACCATTGAAGATCCCAATACAATCCTGGATATAATGCTTCTAAATAATCTCCAATTTTATCACCAAAATTATTTAACAACACGTATGCTTTAGTACCGAAAGAATGTTCTTCGAATATAGGAGTTATAAGTGGCACTGGTGATTTTCCAATTATGGTGGGTAAAACTGTGATTAAATGAGGTATCTTATCTGACGCGTAGAATGATATTTCCAAAGTTATATTAAATCCTTGTCCTCCTTTTGACATTATGAACCGCTTTTGAAAGTAATTAATTACTGTATTCAAAGCCGTTTTAAGGGCATGAATAAATTTATCAAGTTCTGTAGCAATGGTTCTACTTCTAAGCGAAAGTTTTTGAACACATTGAGGTTTTTGAGTAGAAATTTGTTTAGGACGAGGAATCATAAAAAAATCAAGTTCGGCATTTAATTGTTTTTGTGTTATTGGTATTGTTGTTTTTACTATTAAAAACCAAAGAGAAAACAAAGAGAAAAGGAATAATTAGTGAATGTTTCTAAAATTTTTATTTTTTGATTTATTAATAATAATAATAATAATAATAATAATAATAATAATAATAATAATAATAATAATAATAATAATAATAGATACCTTTATCAATGCAAGGTATTTTTCGCGTACGATAAAATTGTAATATATAATAAAATAATCTTCCATTTCGATTAATGTAATATTCATTTCCATTTATTGGATGTAATAATTTCTTATTTCTTTCACTAAACATTGTACCTAACATTGTGTCCGGGTATTCAGTTAGTGTCGATCGATACGTTTCGTACTATTATTTTAGAAAAAAGATGAATAATAAAGTAAATATTTGATTTCTGATATAATAAAATGCGAATAAATAATCGAAAAATCTTACTTTAATTCCACCCACGTTCAAAACAACTCGTTCTTTTGATATATCTTTTTTATTCGACATTATTATATTTTCCGAATAAATATTTACAATTTGTACAAATCGTTTTTTAAATGATGAAATGGTTAAATATTAATTTTGGTATTTTTTTATGTAAAAACGTTCTTTAAGAGAGATTCTCGTTTTGTTATATTCTGTAAAAAAAATGTGTAATCTAACCATCATATATATCTGTATTTATATGTATTTTAAAATTTTTTTATTATTAATTAATTAAAGAGATCAAACATAAAATTTTAAACAGTACATTAATTTTATGGCGTATTGTCTACGTTACAAATTACGTACCTTGTATATCATTACCCAAAATCGATGCCTTTAACTCGAATTGTTCTAAAATTATTTCTTCCCTCCTTTTACCAAAATTATCTATAAAAAGATTAATTTTTTAGAATGGCGCAAAACGGTATTTCATGCATACTTATGCGTTTCATCTTCGCCCGTCAAATTGCTAAATAAAATAAATACGAGGAAACCCTATTTTATTGAATAATAAAGCGAGTAAATTTTAATGAGGTAATCGAGGTCTTGGCTACGCATAAAGGAAGCAATTCCTTTGTAACATAATCAATAACAAAGAATCAACTGAATATTAGTAAATAAACCCTGTGCGTACATATTTTCTATCACCCTTATTTATAATTTTATCTTTTCTCTCTCGTGTCCCCTATCATTGTATATCGTATATCACATATACCAAGACTTTATTTTTGTATATATTAAAAAAATTTTGTCGCCTAATTGCATAAAATAATTATCATTTATCTCTTGGAAATCGAAATTTCACTCGTTCCTTTAATGAATTTCTATGAGAACATATTAAAATATTTTTTATGCATTTAATCCAAATCGGTATCTATTGATATATACATTAACTGTTTAATACCAAATATTATCAATGTTTAATCGAATATATTGTCAATCTCGGCAACTTTAATTTCGGCAATTATTCTTTCCATTTATGAATCTTAAATGTGTTCCCTCCCTTCATTCATTTATAAAAATCTTTTTTATCAAATACATCGATTTGCAATAAAGAAAATTAGACAAAAAATAAAATTATAGTCGCTCACAATTAAACTTATCCTGCAACCATCATAGATGGAAGGGGTGAGCCCCAATGCCAAACTTTTCAATTTTGCTCATATTGAGAATTAAGTATTGAAGAAGGATATTTCTTGCTGTATTAATGTCTCTATCCATTTCTATTTGACACTGAGGACATTTGAAAGTTTGCTTAATCCCAAGATATCCACAATACACAAATCTTTGAAGTGTAATGTTTATCACAGATTACAACTTTACACCAAGGGTATTCTCTTGTCTTGTTGATCAAACATTGTTTAAAATGATTATAAAACCATCCAAGCATTGTTCTTACTGTCTTACTTCTTATTCATCTATTTGAATTGTTTCACCATTGTTTGTGTCGTGAATTCAGGAAGTAATATAGTGTGGTATTACACTTGGTGAATTTCTTGTATACTTTTTCATCTTGTATCATTTTTTATATATCAAGTTTCCATTACAAAGATAATAAATTCTTCCAATATCATTCTTTCCCCATTCAACTAGGAGAATATCCAGTTGAAAATGTCCTAACTCCTGGATCTAATACAAGTATTCCTTCAATTCTAGTCCATTTAAGGGCTCAATTTTCACTCCTAATTACTCCTAATTCCAAGATAATGATCTTCCTCTTAAATAGGTTCAGTACCAAATGCTTTTGGATAAAAGACTCCAGCTTTTTTCCAATGCTTAGAATGAATGATAATTGATTCAGGTATTTTTTTCTTTAATAATTAATCTTGAATCTTTTCTTTTGAGCAGAAGAGATCGATTTTATAAGCTTTAAGTTCATCATTCATTCCTTCATCTCGAACATCATAAGGTGTCTCCAAAACCCACTTATTTTCATTTTGTGAAGTTAATAAAATCAAAATCCTTCTGAGACTGCTTGATGAAATTCCAAATTATTCTTGTATTTTAGAGGAGACTTGCTCACATTTGGAAATAAAAACCGAATTTAAAAAGTGCTACTCTTTTTTGAACTGTGAAATATTTATTTATGTTTTTTGAACTGCAAATTCTATTTACACAATTTTGAACAATTTTGAACAGAACAAACAAAAAAAAATATGTTAACGAACAGATGACAAAGGCACAATTTTGAACATTATGAGCAGAACAAACGAAAATTACATCAAAACAAAATTACGCCTTTATCACCATCTGCACTCTGTACGCTAAACAATTAAATTATTTGATGGAATTTATCCTCATTCAAATATACTTTCGTGTATATTATTTTCCTAAATATTTGATGGAAAAGATTTTGTGTATAAAACGTTTATACTATCTCTGTTATCATCATCATCTCAAAAGCATTGTTATAATTTTAATTTTAATTTATAATTAAGTGTAAAATTTAACACTAATTTCCTTATAAATATTTGATATAATTGACAGTTAAATTTTGTTAACTGATTTTCGAGTTAGCTAATTGACTTCCGGGTTTAGCTAACAGACTTGAGATTAAACTAATTAAATGATAAATTGATTGTAGAGTGCAAAAAAGGAAAAAACCAACTTCTCGTTTGCTTTATTCACATATATTCGCACATTTGCATTAAGCAATTATCATGTGTATATTAAAAATAGTTTTTAGTAAGCGAGATTTTATTAAACAAAATTAAAGGCTTGCATTATATTTATTAATTCATGAAAATTTAGTCATAAAAGAAATATGAATGAGAATATAATAAGGATGTAAATGTATAACTTCAAATGAAAGAAGACATAGTCATAACCAAGTTAAATAAAAAAAAGGTTTAAAATCTTCGTTTCATCATAAAGTAAAATAATTAACATATCGTTCCCTCTATTTAGCACGTCATTAGTAGTCAGTAAACCATTTTGATGCAATGTAATGCGACGCGATGCGTTCATAGGGATCATTGAGGATACGTTCAGATCATAAAGGGTGCATTTATACGGATGTGTTCATAGAATACGCGTATTTCTCTATTTGACAAATTTGGAAGTATTCAGGTATTTTATTTCTTAATTGGATTTCTCAATAAAATTTCTTCAAGTACTTTTAGATTACATAATAATAATTTATTTATACAGGGTTTTGCTGCATGTTGATGTATGATTATCCAAAAATAAAGAATTATTTTTATTTTAACATCACAATTCATTTTTGTATATTGCCAAGGAAATAATTTTCTGGAAAATTTCTAGAAAATAAAATACAATTTAACCTATTTTGACCAATAAATAAATGGTTATTTCTGAAAATCCCATGTGCATAACAGATAAAAATTATTCAAATTATAAATTATAAATTATAAATTTTATAAATTGCAGATTTATATACTTTAAAATTATGTATTAATTTATTAAATATCAATTGATCATGTGTTTTAATATTCAATAAAAAACAATAAATCTATAATTTTAATCTATAATTTTATAATTTTATTTACAGTAATTCTAAAAATACTTTATATTCCATTTCATTTTAAGATAAGTTATATATGTATATCAACTAGAGATAATCAGAAATAAGATAAATTATTTAATAAAAATATTCTAGTTCATGTGAGCTAACTAAAAATTAAAACGTCATACATACCATTCATGAAAATTTTCGACGATCTTCTTCTTGCCAAACTATTATTCGTCTATCTAAACAATTTCTATATATAGTAATATTAAATAAAATTTAAATAAAATTCTAATAAGATCAAGAGTTTTAGTAATATAGTAAAGAATATATATACACAATCAACCATCTTAACCAAATTCGAGAAAAAAGAATGGTTGAAACCAAAAATAACAATTATTCTTTTAGTATCGTTTTCCTTGATTACTAGGGCAACGATTAGCAAAATGTCCCTTTTCACCACACTATTTAAAATGTATAGAAATAGATATAATTTTTTTTTTTTTGAGTATCCGTTAACAGAGTTTCCTAATAAATCTAATAAATAAGTTTCATAAAAAAAAAAAAGAAATGACATTTACTTTAAAACATGTAACTTCTGATAGCGAACGATAATTATGATAATTTCCTCCTGTTCGTTGTTGTTGCCCCTAAAATTAAAATTGAAATTTAATTGAATTTTTAATACATAATTATTTTTAAATTTTATCTTTTTATTCTCACCTCCTCATTTTCTCCATGAATTCTATGATGCATTTCTTCATCTTGACTTTCATGATCCCGTTGAGCATTGGGCAATTCATATTTTGGACTTGAATAATTAAATAATAATAATAATAATAATAATAATAATAATAATAATAATAATAATAATAATAATAATAATAATAATAATAATAATAATAATAATAATAATAATAATAATAGATACCTTTATCAATGCAAGGTATTTTTCGCGTACGATAAAATTGTAATATATAATAAAATAATCTTCCATTTCGATTAATGTAATATTCATTTCCATTTATTGGATGTAATAATTTCTTATTTCTTTCACTAAACATTGTACCTAACATTGTGTCCGGGTATTCAGTTAGTGTCGATCGATACGTTTCGTACTATTATTTTAGAAAAAAGATGAATAATAAAGTAAATATTTGATTTCTGATATAATAAAATGCGAATAAATAATCGAAAAATCTTACTTTAATTCCACCCACGTTCAAAACAACTCGTTCTTTTGATATATCTTTTTNGTTTAGGACGAGGAATCATAAAAAAATCAAGTTCGGCATTTAATTGTTTTTGTGTTATTGGTATTGTTGTTTTTACTATTAAAAACCAAAGAGAAAACAAAGAGAAAAGGAATAATTAGTGAATGTTTCTAAAATTTTTATTTTTTGATTTATTAATAATAATAATAATAATAATAATAATAACAACAATAATAATAAATTAAATAAAATTAAATAAAATTAAATAAAATTAAATTAATTACTGATAAAAATCAAAAATTACTGATAAAAATCAAAAATTACTGATAAAAATCAAAAATTACTTACTGTCCATTGGGACAATCTGATCCTTTGGGACAAAATCCACTTAAATACAACTGACAAACAACTTTCCTAACGTGCTTGTGTCTACAATGAGGTCCTTATAATATGTTAAACAAATTGACAAATAATTTGAGGCAAATAAATTGTGACAAATAAAAATTTTTATCAAAATAAATAATCATTTTGGGGATTTAAGATGTATTAAATTAATAATATTTTATTATTTACCATGTTTACAAAATCCTCTCGCATACCAAGCACATTCTTTTACTTTGCTTTCAGGGTCAATATGTAAATACATACAATCTTCATTACTACATTCCCCGTACCTCGAATAAAACCAACATTCGGGCATTTTCCTCATATTAAATTCATGTAAGAATTCGCATTGATCTCCTTTCTTACAAAGTCCACGCAACCAATGTTTACAAACTACCGCCTTTTCCCTAAAATTAGTGGTATGTTTGAAATCACATTTTGCACCTTTCGTACATGTTCCCTTTAAAAAATCTTGACAAATTATGTCTAAAAAAAATATAATATTTATTTTTATTGATTTTAAATTTTGAAAAGATATAAAGTGTGAGGAGCGAGTAAGCGGGCGGGATAAAATAAGGTGACGTCATTATTTGAGTTTGCTTGAGTTTACCTGACTCATTTGTGGCTCCCAAACCTAACTCAGTTTTAATATATTCTTCAAAATCAAAAGTACAAGTCTTATTTATATCGGGGTGAAAAAAAAAGTCTTGACCTGGTCCCGGCATGATTACAAATAAAAATAAACTACAATTAAACTAGTGTTTAAATTGTTTATCAAGCTTTAAAAAAAAAAATAAGCTCAAAAAAAAAGTCAAACGGAGCAATGGAATAAATTTATAAATTTTTGAAGCATTTTATACAAATTTTTATATCATGTGATAAAAATTTCATGACTAATAATTACACAAAATTTTTTTTTTATTTTATTATTTTATTATTTTATTATTTTATTATACCAATACATATATATATTTTATTTTATTTTATTTTATTTTATAAAGCATACAAGCATACATAGATTTTTTTTTTTTACAAAAAAAATAAATAGATGCTAAAAAAGAAGATCGGGCTTCCGGACTCGCAGGCGAGCTGTCAACTTTCCAATTGAGGATTTCCAAATCGGGATTAAAGGATATGTATAAAACCTGCCCAATATCTCTTTAACAACATATTTTACATATTTTACATCAAAATTAAATCTTGTAAAACTTTGTTATAACAAAAAAAAATTTAAAAAACATGATAAAAAATTTCATCTCAAATTTTAATATTCCCACTGGTTCAATGACAAATCTTGCTTCAAGTTTTACTAATAGTAATGAATGCAACCATAATAATAATAATAATAATGGAGATATTGACAAATATGTAGATAATAATGCACCAAGTAATTTTAATCAACTTGAAAGTGATGATAATAGCATTTTCGCAGATAATTATGCCGCAAGAGAAAAAATAGTATTAAATGTTGGTGGGATAAAGGTAAATTTGTAATAATAATTTATAATAATTTATAATAATTCTAATTATTCTAATTATTATAATTATTTCTAATTATTTCTAATTATTTCTAAATATTTGTAATAATTTCTAATTATTTATTATAATTTATAATAATTTATAATAATAATTTATAATAATAATTTATAATTTATAATAATTAATAATTATTTCTAATTATTTATAATAATAATTTATAATTATTTCTAATTATTTATAATAATAATTTATAATTATTTCTAATTATTTATAATAATAATTTATAATATATCTTTTATTATAGTATGAAACATATAGATCAACATTAACATCTTACCCAACAACATTACTTGGATCAATATTTTGTTATAATGATGATGAAAATCCTTTCTTGGATCCAGCTCATGAAAATGAATTCTTTATTGATCGTGATGGTCATTTATTTCATTATATCATGCAATTCTATCGTACCGGTAAAGTTCCTACTTTGGATCAAGGTATTTGTTTGTTTATTTATTTATTTATGAATGAATGAATGAAAATTCTTAATTATAATAATTTCATTCATCTTATAATCTTTATTCTTTTTTTATTTTTAATGAATTTAACAGCAATTGGATTAATTCCCATAACTGGATCTGAACTAGAAGATGAATTAGAATATTTTAAAATTCCGACTTATCCGCCGTCTCAATTTTCAGCCACCACTTTATCGCCAAATCAACTTTCATTACGTCACAAAATGATTGCATCAGAAATTGATTCATTCACAAAAGTACTAACTGACGCCTTACTTACAATTTCTTCACAATTCAAAAGAGATTTCTTTTTCAAACGACAATTCATAATTAGATTTGATATAACATTTCACCATAATGATCGTATAACAGATTTCAATATAATGCCAAGTATTAATAATACTTTAAAACAACAATTATTTAAGAATTTTGAAAGTTTCGCTATGTTAGGTTACGCAATCTTGGATAGATTCAGTGAAGAAATCGGTAGATACATGACAACCACTGTGCAAGGGTGTACTTGGGAATGTAATAAGGTTGAAGATTTTGGTTGGACCAGTTCTCATCAATCATATAAAATTAGAATCGGTGTTGAGAATAGTTTTGAACATGATGATGTTGTGGGAAATTGTTGCTTGGCTGCTGTTGGTTCTGAATCAGGAATTATTAGTCCAAGTGATTCGATATCAAAAGAATAATTTCAATAATTTTAATAATTTCATAGAATTTTTATTTTTTATATTCATTATTCATTATTCATTATTCATTATTCATTATTTATTTTATTTATTTATTATTTATCAATTTTTCGATGTGAAATAGATTTGAACATTTCAATATTTTTTTTGTGTAATAAAATAAAGAGAACAATTTACAATATTTTTTACAAGAAAAAAACTGTACCATCTTATTATGTATATTCACGTGGCTCTCGCATCTTTCTCGAAGGACAAATCATTACGTAACACACCTTAAGATTATCTTGATATTTCTGGTACTTTCTTTGCATTTACAGCATATATAAGTTTTATAAGTTTGCAAAGTTCGATACTCTAAATTGATACCCTAAATTGATACACTAAATTTATTACTTGAAAAAAAATGCCTGTTCGAACTTATTTTGATATCGATATTGATGACCAACGTGAAGGTCGAATTGTCTTTGAATTGGTGAGAAATTATTTATTTTATTATTTCGCTTTAAATATTAAATTAATATTGAATTAAATATTATGAATAGTTCAATAATGTTGTACCTAAAACTGCGGAAAATTTTCGTGCCCTTTGTACAGGTAAGACGTATATAATTTATTGATATTATATATTTAACTAATATTATTTGATTAAACATATACTTAAATTATATTTAATTAATATAATTAATTTGCAGGCGAAAAGGGCGCTACTTCCTCGGGCGTACCACTTCATTATAAAGGATCCATATTTCACCGTGTAATAAAGGTATGGTTAATTTCTATTTTTGTGTCATTTGCTTATTAAGAACTAAATTAAAATAATACTTAATGAATTATTAATATCAAGTAGAATTTTATGTGTCAAGGTGGAGATTTTACCAAAGGTGATGGTACCGGTGGTGAAAGCATTTACGGGGAAAAATTCGAAGGTAAAAGATTTATTTCTGTTATTTATTGGAAAATATCCATTTTTGTATTCTAACTGATTTTTATTTTTTTTTTGTTTGGGTTTCAGATGAAAATTTTGAATTGAAACATGACCAACCGTTTCTCTTATCGATGGCAAATGCCGGTTCTAATACGAATGGTTCTCAATTTTTCATTACAACAGCTAAGGTAAGAAAGCCTTCATTTGCTATGTTCATTATATTTATGTCAATATTTTTGTGCTATTTAATATTAAAATATATTAAAAATATATATAATATTATTTAGACTGATCATTTGGATGATAAACACGTAGTTTTCGGTAAAGTAATAAATGGAAAATCTATAGTTCGGACTGTTGAAAATATCCCGACTACTAATGATAGGCCTATAAAGACTGTTAAAATTGTTGACTGTGGAGAATTAAAGGAAGGAGAAGATGATGGTATTGCAGAACCCGCAGACGGTGATATTTACGAGGATTGGCCTGGTAATACTACAAATAAGATAAATAAATAAGATATAGAAGATATTATTATTAAATAATAAATATAAATATAAATATTGATAATAAATTCTTTTTATAGAGGATCAATCAGGAAAATTGGAATCAAAAGAATTGCTCGAATTTGCTCGAAAAATAAAGGAAATCGGAAACAATTATTTCAAAAACTTGAAATACGACAAAGCCCTCAAAAAATACTCAAAGGTACCGATTTCATTTCATTTTTATTATCACATATAATGAGATTTTTGTCTTTTATTGCGTCTGCGATACGTCGCATTGGTTAATAGCGGTTACAAATTTGGGTTTCACATGCAATAATTCCGAAAGTAATCCAATGAGACATATCGCATATACGTACGTAATTTATTTAATTCAGAAAATTTTTATTCTGGCTAAATTAAGGCTATTCGATATTTGAATGCGGATCCTTCTTTCGAAAATGAAGAATCCAATACACTGAGTAAAGAATACTATTCGTTGAAGATTTCTTGTAATCTTAATGAAGCAGCTTGTTCATTAAAATTGGAAAAGTGGATAGATGTAGTTGAAGCCACAAATTTAGTATTGGATGTACCTTCGGAAAATTTGTCAGTAGCTGATAAAACCAAAGCATTATATAGACGTGGATGTGCTAAAATAGGATTAAAAGATGAAGAAGAAGCCATAAAGGATTTAAAAGAAGCTCGCAAATTAAGCCCGAATGATTCCGCTATTTCTAAAGAATTGTCAAAAGCTAATCAAAAACTTAAAGGTAGAGAGCAAGCTGAAAGAAAAGCTTATAGTAAAATGTTTGAATAAATATTTAACGAAGTAGAAACATACATAAAAATACACCAACATTTTCTAGTTCTTATTAGAATATTGTAAATTTCACCATGTAAATGAAATGCCTAAACAAATATTTTCATATAAACAATCTTTAATTATAAAAGCTTTATTTTTTTGTGAGCGAAATTCATTCAAATTAATATAGATCTTTTTTTTGATCTTGTGCATAAATATGATTTTTTAAAATAAAATTAAGACGGAACAAAAGATTTGTTGTTGAAATTATCTAAAATAATATAAATAAATAAATTGTAAAAGACATAAAATGCATATAATTCTTAATAATTTTTAATCCTTATCTTTACATTCAATAATGAATGACATTTGATAATAAATGAAAATTTTTCAAGAACGAAACAAAAGTTGTAGAATTTCAATTTCGATGAATTAATTGAAATACTTCGTAATCTTCTAAATTTAATCGAGTAGTGTTTGCAATAAATTTTGTTATATCATTATAAGAATTATTGCTATGACTGTAAAGGGAACAATCTGTCTCAATAGTCAAATCCCATCCATCACCAAAACTTGGTCCACGTTGAGGACTATAACCTATCGCATATTCAGGATCTGTAACTCTTGCTATAATTGCAGAATCCAAGTTCAATTTATTCTCAAAACTAAATAAAAAACTTTGTTTTGTTTCTAACCAGGTATCATAATTATATGCTCCTTCTTGCCAATTTAAAGGATTATAACCACCAATAATTTGTCCGGTTTCTTTAATTTTGCTGACTACAATGGTTGGACCTTGATCATCGCATAATTTATGAAATGTTCTGGCATCAAATCCATCTCTACTTGCACGTAATAAACAATGAAAACTATACGAGGGTTTATTTTCTTTATTATCTTTTTCATATCGGGGTCCAATATTCTTTTCGGCAATCCAATTCACAATTATCTTAAAATGTTTTTGATCAATTATAATAGAGTCAAAAATTTGAGATCTTGGTGGGAGGATTTTGGAATTATGTCGGAAGGCAGGATCAAGATGATGACCAACTATATTGAAGTAAAGTTCTTTTTGCAAAATTTGTTCAAAAGGTCTTACTTTTCTCCAAAAATCAACCGCAGGAATTTGAAACCATCTAATTAAAGGAATAAATGGATGCAAAATTTTCCTTAACATTGTAAAATCTTCTACGCTCCATTCATAAACATTGTTAATATCAAGTGATATAAGTGAAGAAGATTGAGAAATTCCCCATTTAAGCAAATATTGCCAAATTTCAATTTCATCAATTAAAAGATCATCTCTTTCTAACAATAAAAGTAATAAAGATTCTTCGATGTTAATTGATTCAGCACAATTAAGCAGGATTTTTGGTTCAGCACAAATTGAATCTATACAGAAATCACGTAAAGATTTACAAGTTTCATAACGAAAAGTGGTTTGAATAAATTGTACAGGATCATTTTGAAGATAATCAATTTTTTTATCCGCCATGTAAGATTGAATGAAAGTTATGAGTTTTTGTAAATCTAATTCATCAGATGCTACCCAAAGTTTTAAAACTTCAACTCCGGACATATAACCCAAATCAATAGATGCAGTATATAAATATCTTTTTTATGGAAAAGTCAGTATGGAAAAGAATAGAAGATAGAAGCGAACAAAAAAAAAAAATTAATTAAATATTACATTTTAAGAAAAAGAATAAGAATAATAAATATGTTAAATAAAATTTATTTTTTGATTTTATAATTGAAAATTTTATGATATTTTTGGATATTTTGAAGAAATAAAGATTCAAATTATTTTGTCAAGACAGCATACTTACTGAAGTATAATATTGAAAATATTGGCAGAAATATTTGGTTTCTTGAAAATGGTCACACCACCTTTCTTTCTCGCCCGATCGCTTGACAAAGCAGTTTGAAAATAAGGTGACCTAGAGCACAATATGAGAGAATGAGTAGGAAATTCTTTGACGTTTGGTTCTTCTCCTGCATGAATCATAACGTCATAATTTTGACCATTCTTGAAAAGCAATCCTAAGTCACTAGCCAAATCTGCATGAAAATTTGAGGTCATTTTTTTGATGAAAAATTTTTTAAAATAATGTACGGAAATTGACATATGTATGTTATATTTTTTGCATATTTTTTATATCCCAGAGAAAAAAAAAAACCAAAAAAAACCAAAATCTAAAATTCTAATAAAATATCTATAGGACACTTATCCGATGTAAAATAAACACATTTATCAATTAATCTCACATGAATTTTAGAAAAGCAATGTCGCAATGTGATGAAACTACATGTGCTTTTGATAAAAAATCTAAATTAAATCATATGTTTAATAAAATTCATTTTCCAAAAATAGAGTGATGTTTCGATCTACACTACACCAAGAATAATTTGTTATATTTATGTTATCATTTGTTATATTTATGTTATAATTTGTTATATTTATGTTATAATTTGTTATATTTATGTTATAATTTGTTATTAATTAATTTATAAATTTATTAATACAGAATTAAAAAAAATAAAATAAAATAAATTTAAATATTAAAATATTACAAATATTACTCAATTACAATTCCACCGTATTTTTGGTTATTAGTTTCAGTTTTACCGAATATGTTACTAACAATATTTTTTTTCTTTGGCAATCTCAATTCACCATTTTCATCAAATAATGAAGTATCATTTGGTTCAGCCAAATATTCATCCAATGCGGGAACCTCATCTTCTAAAGCTAATTTAACTATATAATGTTCTCTTTCAGTTGCTACCCTAATTGATTTTGGAACATCCGAAATTAAATATGCAAATATAAGTTTAATAATAAACACGAGATGCTCAAAAACCAGAATAAATGCAAGTCTGACAACTAATAATAAATCATCATTATCTCCAGTAAATTTTTGAAAAGTCAATTTCATCCAATTTGAATGAAATGCAATAATTATAGCATTTGTTAACACTGCTAGAAATGATATTATACCCATTATTTTTTCCCACATTCCAATATCTTGTACTTGAAATCCAACTGGTCTTTGTAATGTTGATACATACTATCAAAATATATATCAAAGAATATAAAGAATGCAAAGAATATAAAGAATATAAAGAATATAAAGAATATAAAGAATATAAAGAATATTAAGAATAGAAGAATAGAAGAATAGAAGAATATAAGAATAGAATAAAAGAATAAAAGAATAAAAGAATAAAAGAATATTATATCATATCAAAATTTAAGAATTAACAAAGTAAGAACATTATATAATTAAATATACCTTAAATGCATCAAGTCTTATTTCAGTGGTATTATTAATCCAAGCAAATAATGCAGCCAATGGAAATGCGGGACCAAAGAGAGAAATAAACCCAAATTGAATGACTAAAAAATAAACCACCATTAATTAAATAATAATAATAATCAATAATCACCACCACCACAACAAAAAATCGTCAATTTACTCATTTCTTCATATTCAGATCGAATAGCACTATCCACATGGACCAATCTTTCATCGTGAGCCCATTGCGGAACTTCTTTATTTGCTCGTCCAGATTTTGCATATTTGCTTTTTAAATAATTAAGTTCATCGAGGATCTGTTGTTTATTTGTTTTACTGCGGATCCAACTGTACGCGTTCGTTAAAATTAAACATTTTAGAATGTAAATTTGACGTTAACAATAGTTATAATAATAATTTATAAGTTTTTCTTCTTACGGATATAAAACTTCTTTAAATTGACCAATTAGTTGTTTTCCAATCAATATGATCGCTAATTGAATAGTAAGCTCGGACATACAACTATTATATTCGCATTTTGTTGCTAATTCTTCATAATTGATGATTTCAAGAATATACTAAAGGGAATAAATATTAAGTTATTAAAGTTATTAAAGAGTTATTAAAGTTATTAAAATTAGAAAGATATATCAACGATATCTTATTTAATATCTTACCTTTTGTTTAAATAGCATTATGTAAAATAATGCAGAATAATTATTGAAAAAGTCAAATAAATATGTTTTGATAATTAAAGAATCTGTATAAAAAAAAATTTATGAAGTTAAATGGTTAAGTGAGAAAAGAAAATTTGTACAACTTTTCTAGAATATACCTTCATATTGTGAATATGTTTTACGATTCTCGAAATTTGTTAACCACCTTGCGACATTTTTATAGATCTAAAAATTTAAAGTCCAAGGAATGATAGAAAATAGAATAATAGAAAATAGAATAATAGAAAATAGAATAATAGAAAATAGAATAATAGAAAATAGAATAATAAAAGTAATAGAATACCACGCTAAGTATCAAAATAGCCACTAAATTCATAAAACCTGTAATAAACGAAGTTAGATTTCCATAATGAATCCATATTTTTGGAAAAATTAACAATACTCCAATTGACACAATTACAATTCCTAACTAATTAAAAAAAAATTATAAAATTATAAACTTATGAAATAAAGTTGATTTGTCAATCTTAAAAATTAATGATATTTTACCGTACCGTAAAAAAAACAATAAATCCCGAAATAAGAATTTTTTGAAATTTTAGCCTGAAAGGAAAATGAATTTCTTGTTTAAATGTAATTGGAGATCTACGTAGAGCTTTTTTTTTTGGAAATATCGAAAATGTTGAAAATATCTTAATACTTGATAATATACTGACTGTTAATGACTGTTAATTTGATATAAACCTACTTGTTCCATAAAATTCAGGTCGCGGTAATTCTTCTTTCTTGAAATCCAGAACATCCCAATCATATTGTATTTTTGAATTGTTTCTTTTCCATGTTTCTAGTAACAAGGTTGCTTAGAATATGAAATAAAAAAAAAAAATAAAAAAAAAAAAAAAAAAAAAAAAAAAAAAATAAAAAAAAAAAT
>PQFF01000210.1:68453-90785 GCA_003547095.1 Diversispora epigaea
TTATTTTTTATTTTTTATTTTTTATTTTTTATTTTTTATTTTTTATTTTTTATTTTTTATTTTTTATTTTTTTTTATTTTTTATTTTTTATTTTCTTGTGATAAAATTTTTAATAAAATTTTTTTATTACCCTCAATTATATAATTTTTTTTTTTTAAAAAAAAGATACAAAGAATATCAAATTAGGAAATTACCACTTGAAGATAATTTTGATGAAATTACTCAATACAAAATAATTATTGCTTTAATATTTTTGATACCAATTTATTTATTTTTTTTATTTATGACTTTTCCATTTATAATGGTTACTTCATGGTTAATGCCATTAATTATGTGGTTAACTATTAGATGGACTGAAGACTTTTTTCAAGCATTTAGATCTTGTTTATCATTAACAAAATTACTTTCCCTTCCTGAAGAAGAATATAATAAGATTAAAAGCGTCCGTGAAGATATTAAAAGGCGAGTTCAAATATTAGCAGTAAATGAACTTGGATTGCCAGATAATCCAGAAAATTTAATTACTAAATCTAGACCAAGAGGAATGGGTTACTTTTCTATTAAAAGAAGAAGAAAGAAGGATTATAATGAAGTTTTAAGACTTTGGGATGTATCAAGTTATGATTAATTTAAATAATTTATTTAAATAATTTATTTTTATATTTTTATATAAATTAAATGAATAAACATTTTATTTTAAACAAAATACACAAAATTATATAATTTAGTGATTTTATTTATTATCATAAATTTATAAATTATACAATTACAGTACAGTATTTACCAAACCTAAAAATAAAAATAATAATAATAACATAATAAACAAATAATCAATATCTTTATGAACATCCTTCATTACCACATACATCTCCACTTTCAGTAGTTGGAATATCTTTTTTCTTTATATCACTATGCCCAAGATTCATTTCTGGAGCTATTTTGTCTCTGACAATTTGCTTCTGTTATTGCATTTTATCATATTTTATCATGTATCAGAAGAAATAATTAAAAATTTTATAAAAATAAAAAGTAATATACATATATAAAAAAAAATTAAGAATTGAAAATACCAATTCTTTTAATTCAGGAAATCTCCCTTCTTTCTTACGGTTCCAAATGATATCTAAACATTTAATTTGAATAAATGAATTAATAATCCGTACAAAATATTCGAAACATCAAAATATTCAAAATATTCAAAATATTCAAAATATTCAATAATATTCAATATTCAAAAATGAAAATTTTACCTCCATTAAGTTGAATAATGAAATCAGCATCAGCTCCAGGAATTATCACCATCTCCCCAATAATATTACCAAATGTGACTAACAATTCTTGCGCAATCCATCCAGCACGTAATGCCCTAATAATGAAGATTTTATTAAAGTTTTATTCGAATTTATTTATTTGAAATTATTTAATATCTACCATCGACACTGAATACAATATTCAATTGAGATACGTGGTAATCGTGGTTTAATAATATTAGAGGTATCAGTTGACATTTTTTATAAATAGAAACTAAAAAAAGTCTTGGGGAAATATTATCGATCCATTTTTTAATGAAATAATTTCCACGTGACTAAGTGAAAATATTGTAACATCAATGTAGATGGGTTACATCTTTACATCAAGTCGCAGAACAAAACCTCATATTATTAAATTAATCCCAAATGCGAAATGCCAAATGCCAAATCCCTTAATTTCATATTATTAATGTAATCCCAAATGCCAAATTCCTAAATTTTATATTATTAACTTATTCCCAAATGCCAAAATTATTTTCTAAATTATTAATATAATGCTTACTATGCTTACTGCGTATCCAGAAAACGTTGGTATTTTGGCTATTGAAATATACTTTCCCAAGAGAGTGAGTAATTTTAATTAATTCTTTCGTAATTATTTTTTTTTAATAATTATCTCTTAATAATTATCTTAATAATTATTTTTTAAATATTTTTAGTATGTTGACCAAGTAGAGCTTGAAAACCATGATAAAGTATTATATTGAATTATATTGATTATAGTGAAATTAAATTTTATTTTTCTAATTTATTATTATATAATTATATAATTATATTATAGGTGAGAAAACGAGTTGCAATGTTTTCATGGATCTGATCTCTCATCAACATTTTTCTCATTTAAGATTAAAAAAAAAATGATGAATAACTACTAAAAAAAACAATAATAGTCTTGATGATCTTAACCGATAGTATTAATCTTTGAATTTAAAATTTTTATTTATATCTTTAAAAATAAAAATAAAGAAATAAAGAAAAATCTTTAATATTTTTTTGTACGTTGTAACAATAATTAATTTTTATATTTAACACTTTTAATCGATTTCGTGATAAATTATATTTTCTTTATTATTATTTTCCTATTTTTATAAAATCGAAATTACAAACTAAACAAATTGAATTGTACTAATGGGATGAAGAATTCATATACTCTGTGTTAAGATTTTATAATATCAAAAAAANATTATTTTTTAAATATTTTTAGTATGTTGACCAAGTAGAGCTTGAAAACCATGATAAAGTATTATATTGAATTATATTGATTATAGTGAAATTAAATTTTATTTTTCTAATTTATTATTATATAATTATATAATTATATTATAGGTGAGAAAACGAGTTGCAATGTTTTCATGGATCTGATCTCTCATCAACATTTTTCTCATTTAAGATTAAAAAAAAAATGATGAATAACTACTAAAAAAAACAATAATAGTCTTGATGATCTTAACCGATAGTATTAATCTTTGAATTTAAAATTTTTATTTATATCTTTAAAAATAAAAATAAAGAAATAAAGAAAAATCTTTAATATTTTTTTGTACGTTGTAACAATAATTAATTTTTATATTTAACACTTTTAATCGATTTCGTGATAAATTATAT
Source organism: Diversispora epigaea (assembly GCA_003547095.1). Classification (NCBI taxonomy): domain Eukaryota; kingdom Fungi; phylum Glomeromycota; class Glomeromycetes; order Diversisporales; family Diversisporaceae; genus Diversispora; species Diversispora epigaea. The sequence continues at coordinate 71,369 of PQFF01000210.1, forward strand.
TTTCTTTATTATTATTTTCCTATTTTTATAAAATCGAAATTACAAACTAAACAAATTGAATTGTACTAATGGGATGAAGAATTCATATACTCTGTGTTAAGATTTTATAATATCAAAAAAAACTAATAAATGGTACTTTATAATTTAAAAATAATACAATTAAAATTTAGTAATGCTTATTGTTAATTGGATCAAACGTATGTGTTCTTAACCTGGAAAAGAAGATTTATCTAATACCATGTGAAAGATATTGAAACAAAAGTCGGATAATTGGGATATATAAATATGATATACAACCAATCACTATGTATAATCATTTCACCTGATTCATAGGTTCTTGTTCCCCTTAAACCTAATTAATCATAGTTCGATTTATCCTTATTTACATTATTTACATTATTTACATTATTTACATTATTTACATTATTTACATTATTTACATAACTGACCGAACCTTGTTTCATTGATGATTAATAATGGTTAATAATAATTAGGTTTGCACAACCGAATTATATGTTACATATATATATTTAATATATGGAATATACTTAATATACTTAATATACTTAATATACTTAATATACTTAATATACTTAATTTACTTAATATACTTTATTAAAATTTATTTATACTATAATATAGTGCTTTACATTATTTTAGTCTATAACCTTTACTAAACGGTAATTACTTTTACCTGTTCTAAATATACATAATATTCCATCTAACAGATCACTTTCTACTAATTTATGTTGAGGATCTTTTACTCGTTCATTGTTTAAATAAAACCCACCAGATTTAATTAATTTATTTGCCTCAGTACGAGATTTACATGCACCAGCAGAAACTGCAACACGATCCATTGAACAATTAAGAATTTCATTACGATTGATTATGGTTAAAAGTTGTGTGTCATTCTCAAAAGCTTCAACTATTTCTTGACCGCACAAGTCCTTTATTGGTGTACCAAACATAATATTGGTAGCAAGTTTGGCTTTTTTGAGGCCTATCACTAATTAAACATTATGATTAATATATTAAATTTTAATTAAATGTTATAAATTTTAATTTAACTCACATCCATGAACCATTTCCGTAATTTCCGACGCCAATTTTTCCTGTGCATAATGCTTTTCCGGAGATTCCTATTTATTTAATTATAGATCATGTATAGATGTATGTAATAGATTATGTATAGGTGTATGTATAGATTTATATATAGATTTATGTATAGAGTAGAGTTATGCGTTATCGAATAAAAATAAATTTGATTTAAGTTATCGTACAAAATGCGTTTTGAGAATTTGAGATATTTCTTCGTCTTTCAAAAATGTAAACATTTGTAGATATTTTTCTACATCGGTATCCGTAACTTTCACGAAATGCTAATGAATTAGAATGAATTAGAATGAATTAGAGGTAATGAATTCAATGGATTTAATAAGTCAAATAAATTTCTTTTTTTTTGCATATACTTGATAAAATTCGTAAGTGCTGGTCATTTTATCATCTAACCAAATTGCATTTCCTGCAGACTTGCCAAATTTCTCTCCTGAAGATGTTAATAATAGAGGTATAGTGATACCAAATGCATCTTTTGACTTTTTGTTATCAACATTTCCTTTATAATTAGTTTCAGTTAAATTAGTTGAATTAGTTGAATTAGTTGAATTAGTTGAATTAGTTGAATTAGTTGAATTCTGTGTATCAGCATTCCAAACTTTGTTTATCTTCTTTTTTTGTATTAAATCAATTCCAGCAGTAATATTTCCCCATTGATCACTCCCTCCTAACTTGGATTAAAATAAATATGAGTAACACGAGAGACCACCAAACTTATGAAATATCAACGTGTTTAAAATCACCTGAATTTGACAATCATGATAATTATACAAATACCAATAGTCATAAGCTTGCAATAATTGATATGAAAATTCAGTAAAGCTTATTCCACCTTCATTCTCCATTCTTGATTTGACACTAATAAGAATTCAATTAATTATGTATTTATAAAATTACTTTATATTACACCGCAGTAATATTACCTATCTTTAGATAGCATCGTTCCCACACGGAGATATCTTCCTATATCGTTTAATAGATCAAGCGCTGTCATTTTTTGAAACCATTCAAAGTTATTTTTAATTATCACATTATTATTATTTTCATTTTCAATAATGAATCCTCGTCTTGACGCATAATTGCGACCATTATTAAAAAATTTTCGTAGCTGTCGATCAATTGCGAGAACATTATTTTCGACAATAGATGATGATAATGGTGATCGTTCAGTATTACGCCCTGATGGATCACCAATTGAACCAGTTGCACCGCCGATCTGAAATATCAACTTTGTTAATTTGGTTTTAATCTAATATTTTATCTTTATTATACTGACCAAAACTATTGTACGATGGCCTAAAATATTAAAATGAAATAAACCGATAAGAGCTAATAGATTTCCTAAATGTAAACTTGAAGCTGTTGGGTCTACACCACAATAAACCGTTGTTGGCTTATTTACGTGATTTATTACATTTGGACTTTTTTTTTTTTTGAATATTAATAAAATAAAAATTGATAAAAAAATAAAAATTGATAAAAAAAAAAAAGTGATAATAAAATAATGAATACCTAGTTAATGAATTAACAAATCCACGTTTTTTCAACACATTTACCACGTTACTCTCGTATACATTGGATGTTTTTTCATTTTCATTATTTTTAGTTTCCGATAGAACTTGTCGAAAATTTGGAGTGTGATGTATCAATTTTGTTTGATGAATAAAGCGATATTTCCTCAATCTAAAAATTCTAAAAAGGGGGATCATAATTGACAAATATCAGATATTGATGCAATATGATGATTTTTTTTTTTGAGGCTTGTTCTAGAATTATATTGAGATAAGTTTCGAAAATTATTCAGGTTAGGTAGTACCAAGTTCCTTATGTATGCATTCCTAGAACTTCCATCTTTCCTTTTTTGATTATGTTATTATCGGACATTTGATCTGTTGTACACTTTATTATAAAAAGGAAACATTTTTATAAAAAGGTCTGTATCCTGATTTTATCGGGAAATTAAAAATGTCTGAAAAAACCATTGTTTATCGCCTTGGACTCGAGGGAGATGGTTCCCTTAGTAAAATTAAAAAATATATTCGTCTCCCGCCACCTTTAAGACCCTACATTCTTCGTTTCAATATTCCTTCCGGTTCCCTTGCTTCCCACGGAGGAGTATTGAACACAAATTATCCATTGGACGGGTAATGATAAATGAAGGAAAATTCAAATTAAATCAAATTGAATTCCTCTTTCTTTCCGTTTTTCCATCCATATATAAATCATTATTATTTTTTTTAATACATCAAATGGATGGATTTTTCTTTCTTTTTTTTATACGGATGACTTAATTTAGTGGGGAATTCGACCGAAGAAAGTTTTACGCGAAAAGGTAAAAATTTTTTATTTTACATATTTTCCGCAAGATAAATTATCAAATTAATTCTTTTTATTTATTTTTTCCTGAAGGTTCCCAAGTGATTTTTCAAAGCCTCACAATGTGGATATAGTTATTCAAAGACCAGGAACTTTTGAATTCTTTGTAGAATATCAAAGTTTACCTACACCAGAAAAAAACGAAAGTGTTGTAAGGACATCAGAAAAGAGCTATTTTACTGTTGATCCGATTCTTGAAATAATTCCGCGACGAAGAATTTTGTCATCTGAACCTATATCCGATGAACCTACGGTACCAATTCCTTTAGATGGAGTAGTTATTCAATCTAACCTGCCAAAATTAATGGGAAAATTTTCGCAATGGGATCCTTATCTTAAAATTACATCCGATCTTGGTTACAATATGGTCCATTTTTTGCCAATGCAAATTCGTGGTGCATCAAATTCTCCATTTTCTATATATGATCAATTGTCATTCTCAGATGATTTGTTTGATGAAGGTGATCGAAATAAAAGTCCTAAAGAAAAAATAAAAATTGTTAAAAAAGCAATAACCAATCTTGAAGAAGAATATGGACTTTTGAGTTTAACAGATATAGTATGGAATCATATTGCTTATAATAGCGAATGGCTTCAGGAACATCCAGAAGCCTGTAAGTATGAAGAATTGATTTTTGACATAATAAATATTTTATATATATTTATATTCTTAATATTAAAATTTGATCTTTAAATATAGGTTATAATTTAGTAAATTCGCCACATCTGGTTCCCGCTTTCGAACTGGATAGAGCTTTTCTCGAATTTTCAAAAAATATTTCTTCATTTGGTATTCCAACCCATATACACTCTGAAGATGATTTAAATAAAATTATTGAAAGCTCAAAAACACATGTTATCAATGAAATAAAATTATGGGAATTTTATGTAATCGATGTCCAGACAACTACAAAAGAAGTTCGAAAATCCATGGAAAGTAATCAATCCTTTGACAAAGAAATTTTCAAGAATATAAATATTGCTTCACTTTCCTTTAAAGATCAAGCCCAATTATTAGCCGATAATTGTATTTACGAAAGTGGTTCTTTTGGACAAAGATTTTATAAAAAGATCAAAATTGATGTAGCAAGAGCATTCATTGAACGATTGATTGAAACTGAAGCAAGAATCGAATATACCGTGGAAATTGATGAAACTTATATTCCAACACAAGAAGAGTTGAGATTACATCCAGATCCAGAAATTGAATCTTCGAAACCAAAACAAGAAAACGAAAAATCTCGCAGTATTCCTGAAATCAAGACTTCACTCTCGCTTGAATCAATTACAGAACTACCTACCTTTATTAAAAGACCGAGAAGCAAATCTGAAGATCAAATAAAAACTGAAATCAAACCACAATCAAATCCCGAAATTTCTCGAGAAATCAAGTCAAAGGATGTATCAACTAAAGTTGACTCGCCAAAATCTGCAACAGATACAACCACATCCAATGTAATTGCAAATAAAAAAGTTTCTTCTGCGGAAAAACAGGTTATTCCTGATATTAAGAAAGATATTAAGCCAAGGACCCGTCGGGTCAGAGTCACTTTGTCATTGAATGAGATTAAAGAGAAAAAATTATTATCACTTCTCAACGAAGTGAACCTTTCGTATTATAAGCAATATGATAGTGATGTAGCAGTAATACTGAGAAATGTTAAGAATCGCGCCAAATACTTGAGACTTGACGATCACGGTCCCAAACAGGGCGAAATTGGTCGAAAGTAAATATCATAAACCAATTCCTTTTTTTTTTTTCATTATCTCAATTTTAACATATTCACCTTTATTTATTACTTTTTTACTAATATTTTTTAGATACCCTCTTATCGAACCATATTTCACTCGCGTTCCTCATAATGATGAAATTCAAAATTTTCCTGAAGGATCATTTGTTGTCGCAAATAATGGTTGGATCTGGAATGCTAATCCATTAGATGATTTTGTTGGCAGTAACTCGAAAGCATATTTATTAAGAGAAGTGATTATTTGGGGAGATTGTGTAAAATTACGATATGGTAAAAACAGGGTATGTATTTTAATTATGTAAACGATTTTCTAGTATCCCTAGAATCAATAATCTTTACAAATCTTTTTAATAATTAATAATCATAGGAAGACTCGCCTTGGCTTTGGGATCATATGAGAAAATATACTGAACAACTTGCATCGTTATTTCACGGATTTCGAATTGATAATTGCCATTCAACTCCACTTCACGTTGGTTTATATTTTCTTGATTCAGCACGTCGTGTGCGACCTAATTTATATGTTGTTGCAGAATTGTTCACCGGTTCTGAGGAAATGGATATCAAATTTGTGCGTAAGTTGGGTATCAATTCACTTATTCGAGAAGCTATGCAAGCATGGGATTCTCCTGAATTATCTAGAGTAATACAAAAATACGGTGGAAGACATTTTGGTGAATATTATATTCTACTATATTTTAAATTGTTAATATTAATTTCGCGTAAACATTTTATTGACTCTAAATTATTCTTTTTAAGTTGATTTTATGTCGCTCAAGTCGCCCACTAGTTACAAAGGGTATATGGATGTGGAATTTCTTACGGACGTATCTTTTACAGATATTAGTTTGTCCGATGATTCTTGTATCGTGATTCCAGTTCCGGGATCTGCTCCACATTCACTTTTCATGGATTGTACCCATGACAATGAAACTCCTCATCAGAAACGTATAGCCGAGGATACTTTATCTAATGCTTCTCTTGTTGCCATGAGTGCATGCGCTATAGGAAGTGTGAGAGGATATGATGAAATCTATCCAAAATTGATCGATTTAGTTGGGGAAACAAGACAATATAAATTAGAAAGTAAACCTCTTAACGTTGGTATTAGTCGAGGTAAATTATTTATATTTTTTTCATAAATTTATTTTTATAAAATCATCTTCGAGATTTTACATTTCTTTCATCTTTATACAGTCAAAAAAATTTTGCAACATTTGCATGTCGAAATGTCCATAGATGGTTATATTGAAACACATGTACGAAATGAAAATGATGTAAGTTTATAAAAATGAAGTTATAGTTATTGCATAAATATCGCCACGCCATAACTATTTTCTAATTAAAATTTTTAATTTTAGCACATTATTGTGCATCGTATTCACCCTCATACCCATAGAGGATATTTTTTAATAGCACATTGCGCGTTTACTGAATCCAAAAAAATACGCGGTGAATGTATGTTTGAAATAATTATTATATTTTGTAAATTTTTAATATTTTACTAATTTGCTAAATATTAATAAATAGTGTCACCTATAAAATTACGAGGCACCAAGGCAGAACTATTATTTGCTGTTAGCTTGGAAATTAATTCCCATGATTTCGTTCCCGAAGATAAATATCTTACTGGACTTTCATCTTCACTTAAAACCTTGGATGCACCTGATTTGCGTGAAGCATTTGATGAAAATGGTCAATTCACAGAAATTATATTACCAAATGAATTTCCTTCTGGTAGTGTTATTTTGTTAAAAACTTGGGTCGATAAGCAACATGATGAGCTTGATGGATTTATCGCTTCAGAAGTTGATGAAGCCTTTGCTAATCTGAATTTAACCGATTTGAACATCGCATTGTATCGTTGCGGTGGGGAAGAAAGCGATATTACTCCTGGTCACGGAACGTATAACATTCCTGGATATGGAGAAATCCCATATTGCGGTTTAGAGGGATTTATGTCAATTTTGCGTCCAATTATGAAGGAAAACGATTTAAGTCATCCGTTATGTACGAATTTACGTGAAGGTCCTTGGGCCATGGATTATTTGGTAGAACGGCTTATAAGGTTAGTAAATATATATTTTGGCGTAATTCTTTATAAACGTATAACAATATTCAATCATATTACTATAAATCTATTCAATTTATAAAGACATCTAGAATACGCGCCGAACCTTAAAAATTTATGTAATTGGTACAATGAAAGAATTGCCTCCATAAAATCCGTTCCAAGTTTCTTAATTCCTAAGTACTTTGCTTTACTTGTTAAGACGGCTTATACAGGGGCCATCAAACAAGTATTAAAACTAATGACACCATTTGTGAATAAAGGAGGATCATTTATTCGATCGTTAGCATTATGTTCTGTTCAAATGTATGGAACAGTACTTTCTACTGGTTTACATCCCACAGGTATATGCCCATCATTGGCTGCTGGATTACCTCATTTTGTAAATCGTCATATGAGAGTTTGGGGGCGTGATGTTTTTATTTCATTGCGTGGTTTATTACTTACCACTGGTAATTATGAAGCGGCAAGAAATCATATACTTGCATTTGGTGCCATTCTTAAGCATGGAATGATACCTAATTTGTTGGATAGTGGTAGACGTCCTCGATATAATTGTCGAGATGCTACTTGGTGGTATTTACAAGCGATCCAAGATTATTGTAAATTATCTCCTGAAGGTCTAGATTTTCTTCAAACACCAATTGTTCGAAGATTTCCAAAGAATGACTTATTCATTGAAGCAGATGATCCATTGGCATATAAATACAAGACAACGATTCTTCAAATTATTCAAGAAATTATGGAACGTCATGCACGTGGAATACATTTTAAAGAATGGAATGCAGGCATAAATCTTGATCACGCCATGACAACAAAAGGATTCCATGTTGATATTAATGTAGATTGGGATACAGGATTTGTGGTTGGAGGTAACGAATTTAATTGTGGTACTTGGATGGACAAAATGGGTGAATCTGAGAAAGCAGGAAATAAGGGAAAACCCGCAACACCAAGAGATGGTGCAGATATAGAAATTATTGGGTTGTTGAAATCTACATTGAGGTGGATAGTTGAATTGTTGGATAAAGATATTTTTCCATGGAAAGGTGTTGAGCTGAAAGGTAAAATTTTATCATTTCCATATTATTATTATTATTTTTTGAGTTGGATTGAATTTTAAACATTCATAATTATTCTTAAATATTCATAGAAGGACGTATTAAGAAATTAATTACATATGATGACTGGAATGATTTAGTTCAACAATCATTTGAGGAAAATTTCTATATTCCACTCGGTAATTAGTTAATTTATGTTAAAAGTTAGTATTAAATACTGTTACTTATTAAATAACAATTATTTGAATTAATAAGATCCGAATAAGGATTCAAAATATATTCTGGATTCAAAGCTTGTCAATCGTAGGGGTATTTACAAAGATGTGTGTAAATCTTCAAGAAAATTTGAAGATTATCAATTACGACCGAACTTTTCAATTGCGATGGTTGTGGTGAGTATAAAACATTGGTAAATGAATGAAAACAATTGAATATTTTTTTTTTTGATGACTCAATTTTGTTTTAGGCACCTGAATTATTTAACCCACAACACGCGCACCAAGCTTTGTTAATAGCACGTGAAGTTCTTATGGGACCATTGGGAATGCGTACTCTTGATCCTGCAGATTGGGCATACCGGGGCATTTACGACAACGATAATGACGGTATAGATCCCTCTATCGCTAAAGGATGGAATTATCATCAAGGACCTGTATGTAATATTTTGAGTTTGATTTTTTTTTTTGAAAAAAACAATAATAATAATAATAAGTATGAACTTTTTAAATGATAAGGAATGGCTTTGGGTCACCGGTTATTTCCTTCGAGCCTATCTCTATTTTGATATCCGAGTTGGAGACGGTAAAGATAATGTAAGTCTTTAAAATTATACGAATACTCAAAATTTTCAAGTTACGTTGTATGATCATCACTTATTATTTAATTCCTATCATTTCATAGCCACAAGAAACTGTTAATGCTATAACACATCTTCTCTTACCCCATCGTTCGAAAATCGAGACAAACCCTTGGGCTGGTCTTCCTGAATTAACAAATACAGACGGAGCAGATTGTTCGTACGCATGTCCAACTCAAGCTTGGTCAGCGGCAACATTATTGGATTTGTTTTATGACATAAACAAACTTAAATTATCTTAGTCACCTTCAACATCATAAAATTATTAATATTATTTATACAAAATTTTTTTGCAACATAGATGAAATGTAAATTTTCATTTTCGTAACAGAAAATTTGCATCTCTGTCATGCACAAGGATTACACTCTTAGAACAATAATCGTTTTTATCACGATAGGGATGAGAAAATATTATAAAACTTCATTACAAATGATGAGACGATTATTAATTTAATAAAAATTGGATGTATTATCTATACTTTTTACTTCGTGTATTCACTAAAAATATATTTTTGATCCATTCACAAAAAATTCAAAAAATTTTTAACACTTGATTACCGAATGAGAATTTGCATGAATCATTAAAGAAAACTATTAATTTCATATTTTATTATAAGCCACGTGAAAATGAGAATATCTGATCGTTAATATGGAAAAAACAAGTATAATAGTCATCCACAAAAACAATAAGCGACTATAACGAAACAATAGCGAGACATCATATTTCATTTACATGCTTCGTGCCGTGCTTTGCTTTACATGATTCACGCATTAATTTTCCGTGTTTAGTAAAGTTTGAATTTTTTATCTCTTTTATTCTTTTAATTCAATTCAACTGCAAAAAAAAAAAAGAAAAAGTAAAGTTAATCTATAAATCAATAAATGTACTAATAGTCTCGTTAATTTGGTAATCAAATTTAACCTTGTAAGAGATTGTACAGTTATTTATTTATGTAGTTACATATGTTGTGTGTATGGGTGTTTTAATAGGTGTAATTAATGCATATCGAAGATGATTTGCAAAGTACATTGGTTTTTTCGTACCAGTGTGCGTTTGAGAAATTTATGCAAATAATTAACTTCTAAATAATAGAAAATTCTTTTCAAAAAAAATCATTTATTATAAGACCAAGAGGATTAATTTCGCGCGGATGACAAGAAAAACAAGTTTCATAATAGTGTAAATTATACATTAAATAATGCAAATAATTATCAAGATATTATCGAAACACTATTTAGTTCATGCATGGGATAAACATTTACAAAATCTTACGAATCTTTATTGCTTTTTTTTTTTTTTATATTCTTATTACAAATAATAAAAGTAAAATTCATATTAAAAATTTGTATGGCTTCTTTAAAATGCCCAATAGAAATTTACCCAAAGACAAAAAAACTAACTTTTTTTTTTTAAAAAAAACATAAATGAAAATATTATGGTATGGTATTAAGATACTTTTGATTATACAAAAACCAACCAGGACGTGCTTCACACATTGTTGTATATAAATGAAAATAAAAAATGATAATATATAATAATATGATATAATAATATGATATAATAAGATAATATAAGAAAAATAAGAGTTTTTGTAATAAAATAATATGTTTGTATTGTATGTTACTTTTGTAAAGAACGCCCAAGAAGCTCCTGCATAAAAATTTTCAATATTTTACAAAAATATATCTAATACCATAACAATAATAATGAAATATATAAAAAAAACTATTTAACAAAAAAAAGAGAAATAATTAGGTGAAAAGTTTACTACTGCGTCTACTCTCACGTTACTCACGGAGCGAACAACTTTCTTCTTCTATATTTCGTAATGAACTAAAGGGAAAAGGCTCATTACATGAAAATTGCTCACCCACTCACTATACACTCGTGTATATAATAATAATTAATATATATGTATTAAAATGTATGTATGTATGTATATATATGTGAACAACTGAATTATAAATGATAAATTAAGTAAATAAAGTGGGAAGAAAATCCCAAAAGAATTATATGTCAATTTATAATTTTTTTAAAAAAAAGAATAATCCTTTTTGGGTCGATGCTTCTTGTTGGCATCTTACAAAGTTCAAGGGGATAATGAATAAATGATGGAGTTTTTTTTTGGATTTATTTAAGTTTTTTAATTTCAAATTTAATCTTTAAGAAGAAGCAACACCATAATGCTTTACTAAAATTTGGTATTCATAGTCAATTGTTTGCATAAACCTTGCTTCGTCACGTTTTGTAAAAGGTCGATATGTTAGTTTTCGTTCTTCAGAATACACTGGGCATTTCCTTAAGATATTTGAATCAAATTTTAGTGTTCCTCCGTTTTGAGAAGAGCGACCACTGTATCCACTCTTTATGCTTTCGTTGTCATCTAATATTTCGGTTTCGAGTTCATCCATAATTTCGCTTAAGCGTTGCTTACGATGGTTAAAAATGAATTCCAATCTTCTTTTCTCATTGTGATCCCGTTGTCGCAATTCTTCTTTGTCGATTGCTGGACGACGATTGTGGATTGAATTTTTACTGAAAGAGGAAAATAAAACATGTTAGAAATTTATTTTTTTTAAAAAAAGAAATTGATACGCGGAAATTAGAATTTAAATGATATTTACTTGACGAAACGAACGACGCAACATTCTTCACAAGTTCGCACACGGAATGCCCATTCCACTGAAACCCAGCGTTTTCGTTGACCACAAAATTGACAGCCACGTTCAAGGTCATTAAGCTGGTAATATTCTTGCTCGGTCATTCCTTGGGGGGGTGATAAAGAAAGAAAAGGTGAGAACTCTTCTCTTGACCTCTTCCATAAGTCTTGAATTTGAGGTGATTCAATATCTAACAAAAGGGTTCGAAGGTTTTTGCAAACGCCAGACAAAGCAAAAAGATCTGAGGGTTCAAGGTATTTGCAAATGGTTGTTAAGAATTCGATTGGAATATCATGGAAATCTTTAAAATAAATGTAAACTTTGGAATTTTTCTTCTTTCGTGAAAACGAAAAGATGTTTGGGAATGAAAATAACGACTTTGAGTGTTGACTTGGGTGAACTAAGGGAGTATATAAGAATGATATGATAGGACGAAAAGCCATAGGAACGGTCTCATATTCAGAAACAGACATTTTATTATTATTTTATTTTATTTTATTTGAGTCGTTCGTGTGAATATTTTGTATTGAAACAAATATATAAAATTTATTTTTTAATTTATTATTTATTAATGTAATAAAAAATATTGTTTTTAAAATTTTGGTTGAACTCCAAAAATTAAAAAATTTTGATAAAAAAAAAAACTACTCCTATTTATTACGAAAAAAAAAAAAAAATTTTTTTTTTGTGTTTTATTTTTGTTTGGTTAAAGTAATTGTAACAGATATATGTATTTCGTTGTTATTGAATAATGCAAAATAAGCAAATTTAAATCAAAATTGATTTTTTCAATGAAAATAATCAGTAGTTTAAAAAATATCAATCAAAAATAACTTGTTTAAATTGTTTACCAAATACTAAAAATAAATTTAGTAAGGATATTCTGTGATAAATTTTCGTTTATATTTCTATTGTAAAAATTTTTAAATCAATTAAATCAAAATATCAGTTAAAATATATAAATAAAAATTATTTATGATTATGATATATTCGGTAAACGAACGATTTAGACCAACGATTATACAAGTAATTAAACAACTTTTTTTTTTTTTATTTCTGGATTTCCTGCCGGATGAATCTTCTAATAATAGTGAACTCATTTTTTACATGAGAAAAAAATTTTGCCTTTCATGTATACTAAATTTTTCATTTTCATTTTTTCAATCGTTGTTTTATTACGTACTTATTATCGACTAATTCAGAGCACAAAAACAATTCTAAAGAATTTCCTAAAGAATTTTCATAAAATATTAAATAAAATATGTAAATAATAAAGTAAATTATTAATATTGTTCGATTCATTATTTCATGCATCGATTTTGGCACGAGATCTAATATATGAATATATGAATACATAATAATATTAACTGTTAATATATGAGAACGTGATAATAAGACTTTGTGACATGTTCCATTAAATAATTAAAAATAATTGAAAATAATTAAAATAATTAAATATAAATAACTTTTATTAATAATTTTTCAAGAAAAAATGGTAACACACTTTCTTTGTATCTATATTTTTTGTCTTTAATGCTCTCCTGAATAGAAAAAAAAATATTCTTTTATCTGCACATTCTTATTAATTTTTAATCCATCTACAGTATTATACCTCCATTATTATGCCTATTATCCGTCTTTAGAAATTTCGATTACTAAATTTAATATATATTTTTTTTTTTTTGTTACAATAGTTTTTTTTTATTTTTTTATTTTATTTATTATTTATTATTGTCGGTTGTTTTTTTTAAAAAAAACAACCGACAATAATAAATAATAAATAAAATAAAAAAATAAAAAAAACTATTGTAACAAAAAAAAAAAAAATTTTTTTTTTTTTTGTTACAATAGTTTTTTTTATTTTTTTATTTTATTTATTATTTATTATTGTCGGTTGTTTTTTTTAAAAAAAAAAAAAAGATTGGTTTTTAAACAATATTTCATTGGATCGACAGTATATTTTTAAAATTTTAGACGTGAAGAATAAGCAGTCTGATCTTCTTGAATTGTTTATTCACAAACCACGCGAAGTTTATAAAATAAAATATTTCCAAATTGTAATTAACCATAAATATTAATAAATATATATTATTAATATAATAAAAAATTTTCGGAAATTTATTAAAAAAGGGAATATAAAATTATTTAAATACGACCACAAATTCTTATCAAAATGTAAATAATAAATATTTATCATATTTATCGAGACACAAACGGTAATAATTATGGAAATGGAAGCCTTGTTAAAGACAACAAAACGGTATTTCCTGTAGTACCTTTTCTTTATATTCCTTTAATTTTATAATCATCCTCTTCGTTTATTTTATTTTTATTTTAAAAGTATCATTTTTTGCAACCTTCTCTTAGTATAGCTTATGACTATATTTACAATCATATGTCTATGTTTCTATGTTGTTGTTATACATAATTTACCAAAAGAATCAAAAGAACCCTTTATTCATTGATTATTATTATAAAGTTTCCAATTATTCTCCAATATGGCGAATAATAATAAATAAAAAATGAAAATGATAATATGAAGAATGATCAAGAGATACGCCAAGACCAAATATAAAGTTCCCCAAAAATTTTGATATTACTTTCTCCGTGTTCTCCAATTTGGTGAAACGAACACGAACAAACCTAAATGATGCATCACACTTTTTTTAATAATATTATTTATTACCTTTATTACTGCTTTCGTAAATTTAATAATAATGTAAACTTTAGTAATAATAATTATTAATTCATAATGAGAATAAATACATATAATATAATAATTATACATAATTACACAGTATATTATGTCACGAACAAATCACACGATGTTTGTTAAAGTTTAAAAGGTTTAAGCGTTCTTTCTTATACAGATCTGGTGATTGTAAATAATAGTGATCTATTACTCTTTTTTTTTTATCAAGGATTTCTTTTATTTTTCGACCATTTATGAAATAAATCACATTTAGAAATTACTTAACTAATTAAACTTTTGGTAATTTATTTCTGTAAATAAAAGTTAAATTATATTTCATATGGTAATTGTAAGAAGTAATTTGATTTCCTTGTGATTTTCCCCATATTTTGCGCAGTATAATAATTATGTAATATAATTTATACTTTACTCTAGTACTTTACTCTAGATATAACAACAGAATCCATTCCAAGAATTCTAAAGAATTCAGGTTCAAGGAAAATTTTCTCATATAAAGTTTTCTAAATTTGGTTAATTTATTTCTGGCGATAAACTCGTTTGATGTACTAAAAAAAAAAAGAAATATGATTTTTTTTTAGTCACACACAAAATGAGTGATATTCATGATATTCACACAGTTAATAAAATAAATAAAATAATAATAATATTCATGATATTCACACAGTTAATAAAATAAATAAAATAATAATAATTTTCTCTTATAGACATTTTTGATGTCATTATTATGGAAATAACTATTTATAATGCAATAAAATTTATCATTGTTATTTATGATTGTAAACAATTATTATTTAAAGAATAAAAATAATAAATATTATTCAAAGGAAATTTTCAAAGTGTCACGCTAATCATTTCTCTTTCAGAATTTACGATTTGGGTTATTTCTTTGCTATTTATTATAAACACAATAATAATAATTACGGAATACAATAAACAAATTAAATATGTTAGATGTCATAAATACTAAATATTAATATGCATCCAAGCCACCTATCCAAATTTTTGATGCACTAAATCAAACAAAGATCTACTTACTAAACCAATTATGTAACAAACAATAGGATCTATAGAATCTTTTTTCTCTTTTTTTTTGCAAATGACCATTATTATTTTTTTTTTTGGTAGAAATTTCAATACTTCTTTATTAGTACTTGGATTTTTTTTTTGCTTGTTTTTTTTGATGATGATGATCAATACAGTACACCCTGCCAAGCTATGTAATGTACACTTACTTTATCTATTAGGATAATTGTTTTTGGAATTTATAATTAAAAAGTGAGTGTTCTATTGATAAAGACTAATAAGAAGCAAGTAGATGATGAATGTATGTTTATATATAGTATATATAGAGGTCTAATAACATTAACATATACTGTACTTAGAGAATTTAATAGAATATGTTGCATGTTGAAATTTAATAGTGAAGCAAGCATTTGATGTATAGCTTAATATCTGTAATGTATATGTGATGATGATTTGCTGACTAACTAAAATTTACTGTTAAAATAAAAAATTCAAATGTTTAAGCATAAATAATTAAATTAAATAATTAGAGAATTTAGATAATTTAGATAAATTAGATAAAAAGATTAAATAAATGGCATGATTTTAAGCATGTACGAATGGTACATATGAACTAGTACATCTAACAAGTACATCGATCGTAAACAGTTTTATTCGTTATTCGTTATTCGTTACTCGTTATTCGCTATTCTTTCGTTTATCCGTTATTCACGTTATTTATTAAGTTATTCATTTCATTAATTCATTTAAAATCTCAAATGAAAATTTTATAACTTTCTAAAATTTACATATAACGTGACAAACCTATATATATTATAATTATTTTATTTGTTTCAAAACAAATAAATCAGTTAATCAATTATATATTTAGCCGTTAATTAATATGTAAAGTCATGCATACAATACTTAATGCATTTATGGCTTAAAAATTGAATATAACAAATTAAGAATTTTATAACAAATTAGGAAATAGTATGTATACTATTTTTAGTTTGGACAATAATTTTTTCGGAAACGCGAAAGCGAAACGATTTGAAACTTATTTTCAATCAATATAATAAAATTTTGTAAAATACCTTTATTTTTAGCAACTATTATAATTATTTCTAAACAGGCAATAAAGGTGATAATGTGATTTCGATTATTTTGTATAAGATTTTTTTTTGAGGACAAATCGAGACCTACAAATAAAATTATTTCAATCTTCATTTTATAAAATTCATTTAATAATTAATAATAAAGTTTCATTTTACAATATTCATTTTATAAAATTAAGTTTTATTTTACAATATTCATTTTATAAAATTCATTTTTATAATGAAGTAATTAACTTAATCAAATCTAATAATATCAATAAAATATTTCATGTATTTCTTTTATTTGTTGAGATCATGACCAAGATTATTTGTTCTTCTTCTTTGTGTAGTGTAATAAAAATACAGGTCAAATGGTAACGCATAAATCATTAGATTGTTGGATTCTTTTTTTTTAAAAAAAAAGATTCTTCAATGACTAATCCGTGCCTGTATTGTATGTACTACAAAAGAAACAAAGAAATTAAACGAAAGGAATAAATAAAAATATTCATCATAAAATGAAAACCTGCCGAGATCAAATGAGGTTACAGAAAATACGCCTTCTTGTCTAAAAATAGGTAATCTAAACATTCTTTTCTTTGAAGAAAAGGAAGGACAACGGAGTTGACGCGCTTTTTAGAAAGATAAAAGGAGAAAACCTTTTCCATATACTTTATTTTAAATATTTTACGCGTGTTTTCTTTATACAAAGTAAACTAGTAATTACTGTACTGTATTGTAGTCTTTAGTTTTAATAATATGTCTTATGTTATTACATTAATTTGAATTAATTTAACTTATTTTAATTGACTATTCGAGAAATGATTTATTATTTACTAAAAAACGAACTAATAATAAATGATTATCTATTATATAATCGGAGAAAAGATGCTTTTGGCAATATTGAATGATTCTATATATGATAATATGAGTAAAAAAATGTGGATATAGAATTCGTGTAAAATGTGATAAAAATAATATAAAAGGAAAAGTGAAAGTGATAAATAAAGAAAATGTGAAACATATCAATTAACATCATGCAGTTAAAAACTTCCAAGAAATGTACAAATATAATTTACTATTCTTCCAAAAATTATTATTATGCATAAAAAAAGGGAGGTAAAGAATCTAAAGAAGAATATGAAGATGATATAAGAATGTTGAAAAGAAAATAAGAAAATGGGAGATGAAAGATGAAGAAATTAAAAATTATTATTCAAAAAATCCAAATTTTCGAGCGAGTATATAATTTTATTATAAAAATTTCATATATGCAAGTCTGTGAATATATTTACATATATGCACACATGTAATTTTGATTTTATAAATTGTAATTATGGATTTCTTTTATGGAAATTTAAAATAACTTTGATAATTGCAGTTTGAAAGTAAGATGCCATCTCCCGCATCATTAATGTAATAATAAATGACAAAATCAATAAAATCAGGCGCGTAAAAAATGGCCACGTATTTCATTAAAAAATTAAAAATTTAAATTATATTATTTATTAGTAATGATAAATCGAAATGACTTTTTTATTGGATAACAAAGAGAGAAGATTAATAGAATTGATCGAAATTAATAGAGTTTAATTTATATTCTTTTATCACATCACCTATGATGTGATATATAATAACAATTTATTCATAATTAAATACCACTAAAAATTTAGAATCCAAAAAAATAATTTTCGAATATACTTAATATTTAGAATATCTTGTTCGTGATACAACTTGGCGAATAAGAAAAAAATAAATATCGGATAATACTATAAATGTACCATCGATTTATTTATATGCTTCTTGATACACATAAATAAAAAACCCGCATCACGCTTAAGCATATAGAATAAATTTAAATATATTATGTTTTATTATGTTTTATTATATTTTATGATCTTTATTATATTTTATGATATTTTATGATATTTTATGATATTTTATGATATTTTATTTTATAATATTTTATTATATTTTATAATATTTTATTATATTTTATAATTTTTTAATATTTTTTGATTGAGAGTCACAAATAAGGAGCTATGTATAATGCATAAGCTTTTCACTGTGTCGCGTATCCCCTTAACTATTTCAATTATTACTTATTCATCACCTTTTATTCTATATATTCATATATACATTTTATAATCTTCTTGAATCAAATTAAAAATTATCTGCTATTTTATAATAATTACAATATTTTCTCCTTGTGTAATAATCTAACAAATGTAACAAATGTATGCACATTACGAAAAGATTTCCAATTCATGAATACTAACCACCGATGATAAGGAAATTCTGATTGATACAGCTTTTTGGTCACACGTTTCTTTTCCAACAAGATTTAGCATCGATAATCATAATCTCGTGTTTTTATGCTAAATTTAAACCTTTGAGTTATAATCAGAAAATATACAATTTATATTATTCTTATCATGAATTAAGATCTTAGATTTAATTTACTTATATAGTTTGTTCTTAGAAAAACAAATTCATACTTCTTTCTCCCTATAAATCTTAAATGAAATGATAATGATAACCTTAAATTAAACTGACTGATTAATTGAATTAATAGATAAATTTTATAAATTTTAAAATTAATTTAATAAACCAATTAACCGCCAATATAAACTAATTTAGTACTAATAAGAACTAATAAGAGTTAAAAATTGAAGAACATTTAATTCGAAGTTTTTTTTTTTTTTTTTTT
>PQFF01000210.1:93790-139466 GCA_003547095.1 Diversispora epigaea
TTTATGCCCAATTCCCAATTTTAAATCCATTTGTGAAGTCCATAAGTTTCTGTTATTTGTGAAGAAGAAAAGAAAGTCCTTTTGTTGAAGAGACAATTTCATTTTTATTCATTAGGATGGGATGTTATGAAAATGGTGAATTCATCTAAACGATTGTTATGATGGTTTAGAAATTCCTTTCTAACTAGCTAGTTGAACTTGACATTAAGCTAAAAATATATTTTAATTTATCTTGAGATATTTTAATTTATTAAAAAAAAAGAGAATTTTCTGACGATAAATCCTAGCAATAGACATGACAATTTAAACACTTTTTTCTTAGATCATACATCAAAATTTTGCAAAAAAAAAGATAGATAACGTAAAATATTAGGCAAACTGAATAGAATGATATTGGATAGAAAAGAATTCTTTGTTTTTCTTAATGCAATATTCATTCATTTGTGTCATTGACTGCTAAGTTGTTTTCTGACGGATGTTTTTTTTAAAAATATATTATATATACAGTGGCGGTCAAAAGTATTGCATCACCTGGGCAAAAATTTTAAAATAGCAATATCTCATGACTAAAGTAGCACAACGTTACATGAATTTTTTTTTGAATTCGTCAGAATGATTAATTTAATAAAATAAAAAATTATTGCACAATAATAAGATAAAAATTGAAAAATAATTTTTTCTTTATTATTTAAGCGATGCAATTCTTTTGACCGTTATTTTATTTTTTTTTTATTTTATAAAAATTTAACAAAAAGTAATCTAATTACATTGAAAATTTAAAAATTGATTATTTACCATCTTGTATAACCACCGTTAGCTTTAATTAAATCATTTATACGGGTTGGCATAGTATCTACCAACTTCTTACATGCATCAACCCCTAACTCAACCCAAACCTTTTGTATTGCATCCCATAACTGATCCTGTGTTCTGATAGGTGTTTCAAGTTGTCTCAAACGTCGATCGATTTCATTCCAAAGATGTTCAATTGGATTTAAGTCTGGAGATTGTGCAGGCCAGTCAAGTACCCTAATATCATTATCCTCAAACCATTTTTTTGTAAGATGTGCAGTGTGTTTAGGATCATTGTCCTGCTGAAAAGTGATATCTTCCTTGTTCATTCCATGCCACTCGATGGTTCCTAATAAGTCTTCCTCCAAAATTTGTCGATATAAATTACCATCCATATGTCCATAAATTCAGACTATATTACCAACTCCATCAGATCTAAAGCATCCCCATACCATAATGCTACCCCATCCAAATTTGACTGTAGGTTTGACATGATGATCGCGTAATGGTTCGTCAGGTCGCCTCCAGCAATATTCTCGACCATCTGATCCATAAATCATAAATTTTGATTCGTCAGACCAGATTACTTTACTCCAATCTTCTACTGTCCATTTTTTATATTTTTTTGCAAATTTCATACGCGCAATTCTGTGTGTTTTTTTAAGAAATGGCTTTTTACGCTTAACTCTTCCACTCAATTCATTTCTACGTAAAGTCCTCTTTACTGTACTTTCACTAACTTCAATTTTTTGTTCAGTTTTTAATTTTTTTTTAATTGCAGTTGCGTTTGTACATTCACCTGTTGTAATAAATCGCAAAGTGTTTCGTTCATATCGGCCAGTTAAAAGTCTTGGACGTCCAGATTTTGGTTGATTTTTAAAGGTACCAGTTCTATCTTTACGTTGCTTGATTCTTATAACAGTTGATTGAGAAATATTTTCTCTTCTTGCTACATAACGGGAGGGATATCCTTCTTCAAGAAGCGTACAAACTCTGGCTCTTTTTTCAGTAGATAAATAAACCATGAATAGTTTACAAAATTACAGATGACGTAGTATGCCATAAGGTATCATTTTTATATGTGCTACATGATGTGTTTTGATGAAAAAAATCGTGTATAAATTGTTTATATTTATTTTTATAAATCGGTCAAAAAAAATGCATCGCAACTTTTAAAAAAAAATACATTTTGATAAATAAATTTATAAAATAATAAAAAAAAAAGATGATGCAGGTGATAAAATAGGGTCTGACAAATCTATCAAATAAGTATTGTAACACTGTACCTCCGAAATCACAAGATATTACAATTTTAAAATTTTTGTTCAGGTGATGCAATACTTTTGACCGCCACTGTATATATATTAATCACGTGCATATAAAATTATCAATGAGATCAATATTCTCAGGGCTTGAGTATCATATTTTTTTATTAGATATTTACGCAGGGAACTTTGTACAGATAGATATTTATACAGTGCGTTTTTAGTGTTCTAAATTCGATTTTTATTATCGTATATAAATATCGTGTCAGAAAAATTGATAGAAGAAACCAAAGAAATTTAGTAGAAAATATATTTTGATTCTTGCTTGTCTGAAAAATTGTTGAAAAAAATATATTAAATGAAATTTATAACATGAAAACAGAAGAATTTTCTAAAAAAAAAGGACCATAACATAATATAACCTCTCAATAAATTATTATTATTATTTTTATTATTATTATTTTTATTATTATTATTATTATTATTATTATTATTATTATTATTATTATTATTATTATTATTATTTTTATTATTATTATTTTTATTATTATTTCTATTACCAAGTTAACCTAAGTAAAATCCGAATATAAAATTTTCTTGATGATATTCTAATTTTTCTTATAAAGATGGTCGATTCTAAATTTCAAAGTTCAAAATTTAATGTACTCAAGAATTATTAATATTATTTATGTGCAATATATCTTTTTCTATTAAAAATTATAAATGCGCTACTCAAAACAAAAGTTTTGTTTCACAAAAATATATGATTTGTTGTAACTTTCCTTTATAAAATATTCATAGATAAGTTTTTAATTCTTCATTTAGGCACTGACAGGTTTCTTTGATTGTGTGAATTTTTTATTTAACTTGAGGAAAGTGATATATGATTTGTTGTATTGCGTACTTTAAAGTTCATAAAAAAAACCGAAACGGAAAGATTTTACCTTATTGAATTTTATCTGTGTAAAATGATTAAGTTCGCTGATATGACTCTCAAGGTACACTGCTTGGGACTCTGATTTATGGCGTTATTCTACCAAATCCGTAAATGTACTACAAATAAATATTATTTATAAAATGACAAATAAATAAATATTATTTATAAAATGAGTAATACTGCAAATAAATATTATTTATAAATGAGTAATTTGGCAAAAATAAATCAAGTTATTCCCACCTCAAATAATTTGAGAACAAAAAAAAAAAAAAAACTTTTTGCCGATGAATGACGATATCCACGTGATCTCATTGTCATGAGACATTCATAGTCCGTTTATAGCATATGACTGAATTTTCATTGTTTCAAGAAAACAATTATATGTTTTTGATATTGTATTGTCAGTGTTATTTGTGAAGAAAAGAATAATAATAATAAAAAATCACGAAATATAAATATTTCTTCGCCTCTAATTAGTTTTTTCGCTAATATGCGAAGGCTAAATAAAAATGGTTTAATTTTTTATGAAATGTTTTATCGGTTTTTCATTCTTTTTCTCCACAAAGCATCTATTTAATCGTCATAAAATCGGGTGTGCATAAATTTAAAAACAAATTGTACATAGTAATAAATCAGAGAACTACTGCATCAAAAACGATAATTAGAGACCTTTTCTTATTTGCTTGTAATGGTAAATTAATATTTAATTTATTTACGTATTGTTCGTTCACATACACGTTTATGATGTTACACTGACATTTGAAACATTTTTTTCTTTGTTTATTTTCTATTGAACCTTTTCATATTATATCTTTATCACTAAATAAAATTCTTGTTATTCTTGTTATGAATAAATAAATTTTAGATTATTTTATTTATTTCCGAATTTATATTCAATGATTGGGTTAAATTTTTTATGCTTAAAAATATTTTTAAGTGTGATTTTAAAGATGATCTAAAAAATTGTTCATTTCAATGAATATATTATTTCAAGAATGAAATTATCAATATGATATGATTATCATTTTTTATCATTTTAATCATTTTTATTATCATTTTCAAGAATCAATATTATCAATATGATTATCATTTATGATTATCATTTATGTGAGTGTTCTTACGCGATGTGAAGGAAAATGACAAAAAACAAAAAATTTGTTCCTTCTCCTGAAATGGAATTTTAAATATTAGGTATTCACAAAAGTGCTCTTTATTTAATATTTCTAACTTTTCACGTATTTTTAATATTTTAAAATTTTTTTTTCATATTCTACACTATTATTTCACTCTATTTTATACTTTATTTCATTGTTTTTACTTTTATTATTTCATTTGACACATTTTATTTTTTTCTTCACATTTTTATTTGTTCCCACAATTATTTTTTTATAAGCAATGGAAGATATTAATTCATACACACATATTGTTTCTTATTCTTTTGATTTCATAAATATATATAAACTTCATGTTAAGTTATTCTTTAAGTTACCATTTAATCTAAAATTTTAGTTTTTTAATACATATAATACAAATTGTAAATGATTAATCAGCTAGGAATTTTAATATTAATAATATTTTTTTGCCTTTAAATACTTAATATTTATGGTTTAATTTCCTAATATTTATTATGGTTTAAATTGATATTTTTTTAAATAAATCGAAATGATAATATATGATTGTAAAGGTCAGAGGTTGGAAAAATTAAATTTAGACAGGAAAAGGTGTATATTTATTCTACAAAATGCTTTTATTCAAATTTATCATTTCACTAAAAATTTTGATTGAAATTTTGCTATGATTCCAATATTACTGTATTAAGCGCCGATCAATTCTGCCAGAACTATAGAATAACCAGCCAGCATTTACAATAATTTGGCAGAAATGATCCGCAGGTCATACAAAAAAATATATATATAAATTTGATCGATTATCCCCATTATCCATTCTATTACTTTACAATATATATGTCAAATTATTATAATTATTATGTGAGAATTATCTACTCACAAATTGCTTATTTTTAGTCGGATTTAAAAGATAAAGTTGGAATTATCTATCGGGTCAAGTTCTATATATATTTAGTAGATATATATAACAGAAAATGATTTAACCATTTTCTATTGTAACTTTCTTGAGAATGGTGATGAAAATAACGTTCTCGTCAAAGTTGGAGAATATCCCTTAAATAAGACTTATAAAGTTCACTCATTCTATATTATCTATTATATAATCAAATAAATGATACAGTAAAAGTTTTTTGAAACTATTCTCAAGTAAGCTTAAAATTTTATAATTATTAATAATATTAATGTATGTTAATATATTTTAATTTTGAAATAATTTTTTATTTTAGAGGCATTGTGAACTAGAATTAGAAGAATTAAGAATTAAACAGTTTTCTACAATCTTATCTTATTAAACATCAAGCTTCATGGTTCAAGTTAAATTTTTCAAAAGTTTAATCGCAATTCTCTTTAGTAATAATAATAATTTCATCAAACTTCAAGATTTGCAATGTTACAAAATATCCTAATTTGATAAGGATTTTACAACTATTCTAGAAAATGCATCAATTTCTATTCTTGAAAATAAAAAAACAAGAATTTGGAATTATGTTATTGAATGGGAAATTCAGATCTTGAATAGTGGACAACTGAAATTTTGAAGACCTGAAAAAAACTCTTTAACAATGTTTGCCTCGTATTAGATACTTTCAAATTCATGGGAAAAAATCTATTCTAGAAAGTTCAACCTTATAAACAAATTCTACCAGATAATCTTTGGAAAGATTTAGTTCAATATTTTATGGCACCGGAATTACCTATAGAATCAACTTGTAAAATCATTAGTTCAGAATTACCCATTTGTAAAGATCCTCCTACAAGCATTGAATATATTGAGTCTTCAACCATTGTTACTGTTACTAAAGGACATGCAGCAGAAATTGCATCACAGATAGATGATGCAATTTATGATTTTGAATTAATATATAAGAAAAGTAGTGAGGAATCTCCTTCTATTCTTTTATAATAAAATAATAAAAAAATCAACTATATTTATTGATCTTTAAAACAAAAGAGTCTGGAGAAATATTTTGGTGGCTATAATCCAGGCGGTTGGGATAAATATGGAATATATAGATTTGATATTTGCATTAATAATTTAATTGGCCTTTCCTTTGGTAAGAATGGGCTTTTGGTAAAAGTGATCTTTAATAACTTAATATTTTTATTTTATAAAAATTTATATATTTATGGTAAAAAAGATTCGGATGAAAGGAAATTAGAACACATGAAATTGAATTGAAATTTCTATTTATTTTTATAATATTTATTTTTAGAAACGATATTTTTATTATTTTAAATTCACGTGATTTCATACTCAAATAAAAAATTATTGCAATTATTTTTTTTTTCTCGACCAAAAAAAAATATTAAAAATTTTTTTTTTATTTTTTAAACTAATACATAAATTTAGTCTTTACCCTCTAAAGAAATAAAAGAAAATAAATTTAAATTTTAAATGAATTAATTAACAAAATCTTACAAATTTAAAAATGATTAAGAAAAATATAAATAAAATGTAAATATTATGATGCTCATTATGTTCAATTTACCATAAAACTTTTCTAAAAATGTTTGAGGCTTGTAAGCAGAAATATGATCTTCTTTATCAAAGTATCTCATTACATGTGATTCCATTTTCCAACTATTTATAGTTTCTTGAAATTCGGTTTCACCCTTTATTCTTAATACATCAATAACTTTTAAATCACTAACATAACGATTTTTTTCAAATTCTTCCCGAATTTTAGCTCTAACAGCTGATGCAGGAATATCAAGTAAATATGATTTAACTACCTTTGGAGCCTTTCTTTGTTTTTTTTTGAAATGAATAAAAATAATACTTTATAAATAAAAATTAATTCTTCTTTTATAAAAAAAAAAATTTATTCATCGTTGAAAGAATTCTCAAATTACCGCCCGTTGCCAATCTCTATATAATTTAAGCACTTTACTTCGTGCCTCAAAAAGTGAACTTGAAGTTGTTGTTCTAGCAGCAAAACTAGCAGGAGTAATGGTCATGTTTTTTTAAAGATAAAAAAAAAAAAAAAACTGATTGCTTATAAAAATTTTGACTTTATATATATTTATCTGACGTTTCACCAATCATATGAAATAATTAAGGTTAGCTTTAACAGTCATGGCGCATGTCGGTGATCGACAGGGCAAATTAAATTTGAGTATCAAATTGTATCAACTTGTGTAACCATGATTTTTTCAGTTTAAAAGAGATTTTAAGCTCCCCAATATATTTTAGAGAGTTGAAATTTTAACAAAAATATAAAGAAACGTTTATAACTTTAGAATATTAAATAAAATTGAAAAGATTAATAATAAAATTAGTTCACAAAAAATTTATTTCCTTTTTAAAAAAAATTATTTTATATGTATTTTAATAGAGTTTTATGAGCTCTATCTTTCTGCAAAGTTTGAAAACTCGATATGTGATATTGATAAAAGGATCTTAATAATAAGTAGTTTTGAGAGTATAATATTCAAAGCTAATAACTCAATAAATATAAAGTAAAAAAATTACAAAACTTTGAAAAACTTGTAATTTTAAAGTTAAAGAAGGCCTATTTAAAGTTTGAACTATGGTTAATATATAATTTTGAAAGTTAACTAAGATTGAAAAATAGCTTCGTCTGGTTACACAAGAATTTTAACTAATGATCATCATTTGGTTCGACATGCGCCATGACTGTTAATAGTATAAAACCCATTATTATAATAATAAATAAAATACAACAATTACACTTTTATTTCTTTGAACTTTGATTTAATTCACAAGTTATTTGTATTATTTGTATTATTTATTGCACTGGTATGGTGAATTTTGAAATTTTCAGTGATGTATTTTGTAATGAGATGTTAGTTATATAAACTGATCCATATATTCTAAATTAGAGTATTCCATAAAACATTGACAAACTTTTTCCGAATGTCATCCACACCATTCTCTCCAATAATTAGAGTGGATCGTGGTGAATCGTCTACAACCCCATTTGCAGTTAATGATATTAATGATTTACAACGATCGGCTAATCTTATTGACGAAAATATAATTACAACAACGACGACGACGACGACGACGACGTCGTCAACTCAAACAGGTCCAGTTGCGTTAAGATTACCAGTTACACTAGAACAAGTTGACGATAAAAGGTGTTGGATTTGCTTTGGTGAAGAATCTGACAGTGTTGGGAAATGGGTTCGGCCTTGCAAATGCTCGTTAATATGTCATGAAGAATGTTTATTGAATTGGATTACCGAAAATCAAAAAAGTACTGCGTTAAAAAAGGTATTTCTAGTAATGAAAGAATGAAAAGTTTTAATGAAAATATTAATGAAAGTATTTATTATGATGTAATAGGTGAGATGTCCTCAATGTAGAACTTTATATCACCTTACTGAACGAACTTCACCTCTTTTACGCGTCTTTACAATCATCGATTCTGCAATTCAATCTTCAATTCCGTATTTTACTATTTTTGGAGTTACTTTTGCTGTCGCGGTAACAAATATTCATTACGGGTTAGTTAATTTAAATAAATATTTTCATTTCAGCTTCATATAAGTTATATGATAGATTAATTAAAATTTTAGTTATTTATAAGATTTTTATTTTATTTTATTTTATTATATTTTATTATATTTTATTTTATTATATTTTATTATATTATATTATATTATATTTTATTATATTATATTTTATTATATTTTATTATATTTTATTTTATTATATTTTATTTTATTATATTTTATTTTATTATATTTTATTATATTTTATTATTATATTTTATTATATTTTTTTATTATATTTTATTATATTTTATTTTGTTTTATCTAGGGCATATGCAATTATCACGATGGTTGGTGTTGAAGATGGGGAACGACTCCTAGAAGAACCTTGGAGTTGGAGGATTTGTGTAAATATCACTTTCATAATTTTATATTAAAATATTTATAAAACTTTCAGCTGAATTTTTTGTTTTTAATTACAGTTCACCCTCCCTCTTGTTCCTATATTGCTCATATTTTCTAGAGCCCGCATTGCAGATCCAGTGATGCCACTTATTCCTATGCTCTTTATTCGATATGATCAATTAAGAACTACCATGCCACCTAATCCATCTCTCACAATCTCACTTTTGCCATGGGCCAGAATTGTCTATAATTATTCATATAATCGTTTATTCGGTCGACTTGAGGCTTCATGGCGTAGGCAACTTGAGCCATATAACACTTCAAGTGATGTTGAAAATGGAGAAAATGGCAATGAAAGACGTCGTGAAAATCAAGATGTATTAGATCGTTTAGATAGAAGCAATGCTGGTCGAAAAATTGTTGGAGCACTGTGTCTTCCATGTAATTAAAAAATTTTTAAATTATTGTTAAATTTGTTGAATTAATCTAATATATGTCTTTTTTGTATTTATTTAATCTATATTTATATTAGTTATTTCCGCCATGGTTGGAAGGTAAAAATAACATCATATTCTTTATATTTAAAGTTTGAATATATTAAATATATTTGATATATTTATATTTTGTTAATTTATTTTACTAAATCAATAGTCTCCTTGGTCGGTTCTCATTTATTCGCTCTCGTATTCCGGATACATTTCATCGGAATGTTCTTGGTGGATGTTTATTTATAGTATTTAAGGTATGTTCCATGTTTTTACTATTACCATACATTATTAAATATTATTATAAATTTGATGTTAAATTCTTCTTTCTCATCACTTTAAAACAGGATATTGTAAATCTAACATATAAATATCAAAGAGCAAGGCATCGACGTTCGAGACATGTTAAAAATTATGCGGACTTTGCGAATGAAGAAACTTTTATCCTTTAATCACAAACCATAATAATTATTAATAAAAAATATATAATGCATTATACAATTTACAACAATGGAGATCGTTTCGATAATTAGATTTATTATTCACATTTATAATAATAAACTTTACACCATATTATTTCTTATAATTAGGATAACCAATAACATTACAATATTAACAATATTATATTTCTATATATATTAAAAAAAAAAGAACTTATATTGCTATATACAATATTTAGTTAAAAAAAAAATAATAAATTTAATCAAGTTTTCGTGGTAACGTGCTCCAAGTTATATTGTTATTATTTACAAAAATAAATTACAATTTTGGATATATATATATATACATACATACATATTATATATATAAATCCAAAAAAAAAAAAAAGTTATGTATAATTTATAATAATTTAAGATATCTAATGGAATATTCTTTGACATTTCTTGATAATTCTGAAGGAGGTATTTACATGTAAATATGTTTATTATTATATTATTATTATTACAATTATAAAATTTTCACATTCTGACAAGATAATTTCAATTCAATTAATTAATTTAAAATAATTTATTTACTTTAAAATCCCAACATCCCTATTTCCTTTTTTAGATAGAAAATTCTTAATATAATCTTTAACACTATTACTAACTTCTTCAACAGTAGTATTACTTCCGTAACAGTCAATAAATTCTCCATTTGGATCCATTAAATAAAAGAAAATAGNACCATATTATTTCTTATAATTAGGATAACCAATAACATTACAATATTAACAATATTATATTTCTATATATATTAAAAAAAAAAGAACTTATATTGCTATATACAATATTTAGTTAAAAAAAAAATAATAAATTTAATCAAGTTTTCGTGGTAACGTGCTCCAAGTTATATTGTTATTATTTACAAAAATAAATTACAATTTTGGATATATATATATATACATACATACATATTATATATATAAATCCAAAAAAAAAAAAAAGTTATGTATAATTTATAATAATTTAAGATATCTAATGGAATATTCTTTGACATTTCTTGATAATTCTGAAGGAGGTATTTACATGTAAATATGTTTATTATTATATTATTATTATTACAATTATAAAATTTTCACATTCTGACAAGATAATTTCAATTCAATTAATTAATTTAAAATAATTTATTTACTTTAAAATCCCAACATCCCTATTTCCTTTTTTAGATAGAAAATTCTTAATATAATCTTTAACACTATTACTAACTTCTTCAACAGTAGTATTACTTCCGTAACAGTCAATAAATTCTCCATTTGGATCCATTAAATAAAAGAAAATAGAATGATCTACTAAATATTCTTCTTCATTAGATTTAATATCAGGTGGTCGACTAAAATATACTCTATAAGCTTTAGCAGCCTTGGCTATTTGTTCATAAGTTCCTGTTAAGCCTATCATATCTTTATGATATCCTAAATAAATAAATAAATAAATAAATATAGATATATATATAATTATAGAATAAATTAGAATAAATTAAAATAAGCAATATATAATGAATCAAATGTAGTAAATGTTCAATGATATATAAATTCTAAATAAATTCTATATAAAAGTTAAAATTACCATTGATATATTTTTTAATTACTTCATATGTATCACGGTGAGGGTCGCATGATATAAAAATTGGAGTCAAGATGTTACCATATTTCGAATCATTATCTATTTATTAATTAATTAAATGAAATCACATTTATAACAAATCACAAATAATAACAATAATAAAGATTAATAATAAGAAGAAAAAGAAGAATAATAATAAATAATAAATGATAATAACAATAATAATAAATAATAAAATCATAATGTCTTACTTATTTTGTCAGTAACTTTAGCCATCTTATTTAATTCAACAGGACAAATATCAGGACAATGAGTGAATCCAAAATAGACCAAAAGAAATTTACCAAGAAAACTTTTATCAGATACAGTTTGACCATCTTGATTCACCAATTCAAATGGTCCACCAATGTTTGGTTTACCAAATGTTTTACTTGCTAATTCCTCTTTGCCTTTTATATATAAATAATATTATATAAATAATATTACATAAATAATATCATATAAATTTGATATAATATAATATAATGTAAGTAGAATGAAGATATTCATTATTATTATTATAAAATTAAAAGGAAAAAAATCATTTACGTTTTGCATTCAACTTTTGTTTTTCATAATTAAAATAAAAATACAATCCAATTCCTGCACAAACAAATACTACAAAACTTTTCCACGTAAATGGCTTTTAAATATATAAATAAAATTGATTAATAATTATGATAATTGAATATAATAAATTAGATAAATTAGACAAATTAGATAATAAATTAGATTATTTATTCAATTTTTACCCCAACTAAATTACGGTTCCTAATCTCTTGTTCTTGTTTGGTGTCATTTGAATAAAATCTTGGTTGTGAATATTGTATGTTTTTTTTATGAGATAAAATTGAATTAAATGAATTAAATGAAGAATTACATGATTTAGATGAATTGGATGAATTGATTGAATTGATTGATTCAATAGGATAATTCTTATTCTTTATGAAAAGGAAAAAAAAATCGAATTAAAGTTAAAATTTTAAAATATTAAAAATTTGAATAACTTTTATATTATATATATAATATATACTTACAGCTTTATTTGTAAAATTCTTTAAGACATTTGATGATAATTTGGTGTTAAATTTGGTAAAATTATTAATTCGTACCTTTCTGGCTTTTATAATAAGCAAAAACAAATTAAAAATATATTATTTAGAAAATATATATTTTATAAAAATTTTAATTTCTACAAACCTAACCACATTATTTATAAAAGAGATTACAAAAAAAAATTTAAGATTTTTTTTTTTATCTGAATCAAGTTACACAAAAAAAATAACAATGTTATCTTAAATAAAAACGGAAACGAAAATGTCAACCTAAAATAGTAATTATAATATAATATTTTTTAATTTTTTTAATTTTTTTAAATTTTTAAATATTTTTTTCACGGTCCATTAGATCATGCATAGCGTTAGTAATCTTTATTTATTATAAATATCATATATAAAATATTTATTATGTTGAATAATTATCTCTCCCGTAATAATAATGGTAATAATAAACCTATATCCAACAATTTTGTTGATAAAATTTCATCAAGAGAAACAAGTTTGATATTATCGGATGAATTTTCTGGATTAGAAAGAATTTGTTTAACCGCTAATGGAAATTTACAAAGAATTTTAAGGTATTTTTTTTTTTAATTATTAATTAACATTTACTTAGACTTAAAATTAATCTTGACTAATTTTCTTATTTTTTAATTCTAATTTACGATAATTAGTGCATGGTTTAATAAACCTATAAAAATCGAAATTATTAAAAATATTCCTATTGATAATATTGATAATAATGATGGTAATAATACAATTAATGACAAATTAAATAATAGTATTGAACATAATAAATATGAAAATAATGAAAATAACAATAATAGCAATAATCATATCAATAATAATTCTCCTATTTTAAAAAGATATGAAAGAGAAGTTGCTCTCGTTTGTGAAAACAAAATAGTTTGTAGTGCATTTAGTGATGTTATAGTTCGTGATGATAAAATTTTAAATCTAATTGAAAATGAAGGTGTTGGTCTTGGTCAACTGTTCAGGTAAATTATTATTATAATTGCTATTATAATTATTATTATAATTATTATTATTGTTATTGTTATTGTTATTGTCGTTATTGTTGCTGTTCTTGCTGTTGTTGTTTCTGTTATGTAAAAGGTCTTTTTACTAATTTCATTCTTTACTATATTTATAATGCATAAATATAGTTATTTTGATAAGGTTCCATCATTTCGATTATTACAAGTAGGTCGTAATGATCAAAATTGGTGGCGTGTGTATAATTTAGAAATTAAAGGTGTAGAATGTGAGATTAAAGAAGTTTTTCCTAATAATTTATTTGAAAAATGAATAAATGTTGAAAATAATGTTTAAATAATTATCTATTTTTTATTTCCTTTTTTTTTCTATTTTATTTACTTCTAATATTAGTTTGAGATTTTAAATCAAGTAGGTAGTTAGCATAAATGATATTTTTGATATTTTTGATAATTCAATTTACCTGTAACCTATATTTTGATATTTGTTCATGTTCAATATTTACCTGAAATTTTTTTTTCACCACCATTTAAACAATTTTTTGGTATTATTTGATATTAATAGTCAATATATGTGGTATGCTGAAAGTATTTGTTATTACCATTGAAATAATGGAGACTCCGATTGTAATAAACATTGAAACATTACCATTTATGTATTTATGTATGGAAATAAAAATAAAAATAATTGCAATTGTGAAAATGACTTCTTAAAGTTAATGCTAAAGTAAAGGATTCTGATAATCAACTAACTCAATTGACTTTTTTCGAATTGGTTTGTTATGCTACATGTTTTTGATATATTTATGGGGATATTTGCCATGCAAATCAAGCAGGATGATGATAAGAATGAAATTCTTGATCTTTGGAGCATCAGTTGTTTTAGTTGAATACTNCTAATAATTTATTTGAAAAATGAATAAATGTTGAAAATAATGTTTAAATAATTATCTATTTTTTATTTCCTTTTTTTTTCTATTTTATTTACTTCTAATATTAGTTTGAGATTTTAAATCAAGTAGGTAGTTAGCATAAATGATATTTTTGATATTTTTGATAATTCAATTTACCTGTAACCTATATTTTGATATTTGTTCATGTTCAATATTTACCTGAAATTTTTTTTTCACCACCATTTAAACAATTTTTTGGTATTATTTGATATTAATAGTCAATATATGTGGTATGCTGAAAGTATTTGTTATTACCATTGAAATAATGGAGACTCCGATTGTAATAAACATTGAAACATTACCATTTATGTATTTATGTATGGAAATAAAAATAAAAATAATTGCAATTGTGAAAATGACTTCTTAAAGTTAATGCTAAAGTAAAGGATTCTGATAATCAACTAACTCAATTGACTTTTTTCGAATTGGTTTGTTATGCTACATGTTTTTGATATATTTATGGGGATATTTGCCATGCAAATCAAGCAGGATGATGATAAGAATGAAATTCTTGATCTTTGGAGCATCAGTTGTTTTAGTTGAATACTTACAGATGGCACTTTTAATGTATGCAAAGGAAAGACAAGTAATGATATTTATTGTTATAAACTTTTCCAGATAAATATAAAAAATGGCACATTGTTTCGGATATAGACATGAGGAATTGTGTCGTAAATTGTATCAAAATATCTTGGACCACCATTAAAGAATCGCTGGCCTGGTTTCTTAAAAATACCAGAGTATAAAACAGGATTGCGACTTGATATTCCCTGCTATAATTACGGCTCTGAATCGAAGCACAAGGACAACAGCATGAAAAATACATCGAATTCTTTAATAGAGGAGATCCCGATAATTTCATTAAACAGATCAACTCAAGAAAGAATTGTGTGAAGAAAACTGGATTGTTTTAAGGTATGTTTGATATCATGAAGACCCATATATAGTTATC
Organism: Diversispora epigaea; assembly: GCA_003547095.1. Classification (NCBI taxonomy): domain Eukaryota; kingdom Fungi; phylum Glomeromycota; class Glomeromycetes; order Diversisporales; family Diversisporaceae; genus Diversispora; species Diversispora epigaea. Next base: position 109,302 of record PQFF01000210.1, read on the forward strand.
TTCGAGAATTGAGTAAGATTAGAACTTTAAATGCATTTATGATTAAGCAATAATATCTCAAGTGCATTATTTTTCGTGACACAATTTCATACATAATATGTTCTCTTTATTTTTCAGACATGCGCACGAAACAAATCAAATGCATTATTTACTATTTTTTGATATACTATTGCAAAATGAACTATTATGATCACTCCACTGGAATTGTAAGACCAAAGATATTTTCTATTAATGTTAGTAAAATCAATGATGCTTTTCTTTTTTTTCTTTTTTTCCTTGTTCACAATTGGATTAGTGTTGCACTTTCTTGATAAATGTGAAAGAAAAATAAAATAGTTATAAAGATGTGAACAAAATGTGTAAAATATACACATACATTTATCTAGCTCAAACACAGTTCCGTCACCCAAGACTCCCCATACTATCTGACCATATTCCTCAGATTCATCCTTTGATATAATTTCGAAATAATCCCTAAAAAGTCACAATGTATCATTCGCTAAATCTCAATCAAACATGCAACCAAACAATCCATAAAAAGTATGTCACAATAACGTTTTCCAATGATAATAATATAATTAAAACCAAACTGTCTAATTTTCGTTATGTAACATTGAAGCTCTTTCATAGAATTTTCTTGAGAATCTTCAGTTTGAAGCTTAAGGTAAAGAGAGATTACTACATGACTACTATCAGATTCTCTTATTTGTTCAACTAATAATGAGAGAATTATTGCACGATGTTTTAGTATTGAGTTCTACACAAACTGACACTTGGCACACAGAAAAACTGTCATGTTTGATTTTAGATTCATTATTTGGAAGCACAAAATAATACAATATTTGTATGTGTTCTTTTGTCCATACAGAGCTATCCTTGAAACAATTGTCCCAAGTTTGATTGTAGTTCTTGAATTTTTTCTCAATTAGAACATTTAACAGTATCATTTCCATTCTTGTATTTGATACCAGTTTGTTTATATCGTATATCAGCTTCACATTTTCCTGTAACAAATTGTTGTTCCAAAAAAATATCTCAGAATCTTCCTATTTCATGCTAAAAATATGAGATTTATTGTGATTGGATAAGCCAGAACCTTTTCCTCTATTTCTAAAATCTTTTTATAAAAGAGATTTAACGTTTTCATCAATTATGTGATTGGTTCTTTAAAATTCTTCCATGGAGTCTAATTTATGTAGTTATGTTTATAATAAATATATGAAGTCACATATTGTAATTATCAAAATCTAATAATACTTGTCATAATTCAAAAAAAGTAATATGATCAATTTTTACATATGATATAATTAATTAAAACATATAGCATAATTAGTTACAACTATATCAGGAAATTTTTGTAAATTTTCATAATTTTTGAAAATTTTTACATGTTCTTTCAATTTTTTGACTTTGCTTACAATTTACTAAATACAGTGATTCACAAAAGTACTGCACCACTTGAATTTTTGTTTTTAAAAAATTTTATCTTACAAAAAATCAATTTTAAAATAATAGTTCCTAAACTTATTTTAATCTTTGAGATTTTAAAATTTTTTAAAATCTGTTTAATATCAAATTAATAATACCAATTTTTCAGAAATAAGTAATCAACGTGATGAATCATTACTTAATAAAATTGATAAAATTTTATATATAATAGTTACAATAAAAGTAATTACATCAGTTGGTCATGACCTTTTTCCAGAAATTAATAAGCAACTGGCTAAATACATCAGGAAATTTTTTATGTCAGAGGTTATTGTAATAATTTTGTTTTTAAAGGTTATTGAAGGTTATTAGACCAATAACCTTCGCAAATATTACGTTTATTATGATAAAGTGAAGGTTATTGAAGGTTATCAATATCAATAACCTCCGGAGTATTACGTTTTATTAATAAAAATGAAGGTTTTCGGTACCAATAACCTTCGTAAATATTACGTTTATGTTGGAGGTATTCGAAGGTTATTGGAGTGAAGGACTTACGTTTAAAAAAATTTACTGATGTATCTTACCTTCACATATTGTCTGTGGAACAATCAGAAATGGCACAATGCTTATATTTTATTGTAGGTCAAATAAATCTCGCAAATAATAATGAGGTAAATGAAATCTGATGCAAATATTTAAAATTATTTGTGTATCTAACATTTTGTTTAGGATTTTAGTAGTCTTGATGTGACAAATGAATTTGTTGAAAATTTGTATGATGTTAAACAAATTTTATTGAAATCGATAATCGCCGAAGTTGGNAATTTTATATATAATAGTTACAATAAAAGTAATTACATCAGTTGGTCATGACCTTTTTCCAGAAATTAATAAGCAACTGGCTAAATACATCAGGAAATTTTTTATGTCAGAGGTTATTGTAATAATTTTGTTTTTAAAGGTTATTGAAGGTTATTAGACCAATAACCTTCGCAAATATTACGTTTATTATGATAAAGTGAAGGTTATTGAAGGTTATCAATATCAATAACCTCCGGAGTATTACGTTTTATTAATAAAAATGAAGGTTTTCGGTACCAATAACCTTCGTAAATATTACGTTTATGTTGGAGGTATTCGAAGGTTATTGGAGTGAAGGACTTACGTTTAAAAAAATTTACTGATGTATCTTACCTTCACATATTGTCTGTGGAACAATCAGAAATGGCACAATGCTTATATTTTATTGTAGGTCAAATAAATCTCGCAAATAATAATGAGGTAAATGAAATCTGATGCAAATATTTAAAATTATTTGTGTATCTAACATTTTGTTTAGGATTTTAGTAGTCTTGATGTGACAAATGAATTTGTTGAAAATTTGTATGATGTTAAACAAATTTTATTGAAATCGATAATCGCCGAAGTTGGTAAAGAAAATGTTCAAGAAGTGTGAAAAATTACAGATATATGATCCCAAAACAGCAAATACTCACATTTTGTAATGGTGGTTAATTCCATTTTATATTTTTGTTCTTGCATGTTAAATATATCTCTTGGCATCATTTGTCACCATTATTTCTAGATGATGATGTATTCAAAAATCGCGGGATTTCATATTCAAATAATTCCCTCACAATGGTATATTGATATCCAAAAGGACAACAATGTAGTTACTAAAGTATGCTGCTTTATAAATAAAGAATTCGCGAAGAACCATTCAAATGAGATACTAATTCTGAATCCCTCGACTATACCCAAGTCTGTGACACATGTTCTATATCATGCAGCACAACAAAAACTCAAATATGGAAAAGTGTGGATATTGGCACGACATGCAGCTCAACTCACTGTTGAATATAACAATCACAGCAAGATGGTTGCATGGTTGAAAAAATTTATTAGATAACATAAAGAAATAGTAGCTGAGTCAGTACAAAATCAAGATTTTCAAGAATCTATTCAATATAAAGAAATAGCAGCTGGGTCAGTACTATACATGTTCCCAAAATTGATTTTGGATTTTTGAGGTATTTCGACTTTTTGAAATTTATGCAGAATTTATTCTATATATGGAAGTAAAAAAAGTACCTAGTTATATGTATCTTTAATCAAAGAATATATCTGGGTGGTCAAAAAATTTCGGGTTTTAAGTAAAATAATTTCGTCTTTTATAAAAAACTATTTCGACTTTTTTCCCCAAAATTGCAATTTCGGGGCCCCAAAATAATTTTGCGTGCAAGTATAGTCAGTACAGAATCAGAATTTTTAAGAATCTATTAAAATTCAAGACAAGGAAAATGAACTTGGACTAATCAAAAATCCATTAATATCACAACGAAAAGGGTGTCCAAAAACTAAACGTTGTTATATAACGAAATATCACAATAATCTTCGATCGCAGTCAAATACTAGACAGAAAAATAACTATGGATAATAATAATAAATATTAATACTTAGCACAAATACACTATTAATATTAGGTTCTCATATGTATATCAATTTATAAATAGTTTGATCACATGACCTTGTGGTGCAATAAAGTTACACGACGACAATAATGATTACACAAAGGTGCAGTAATAGTAAGTAACACAGTGGTACAGTAAAATAGTAGATCACATTACTAAAATAGAAAATACAGTGCAACCTCAATAGTTATAAATACAAGCCCTCTGAATTTTTAAGAGAGAGACTTTTCAGAGAATTTGAAATGATCTTCAGAAAACTTTAGATTTAGATTCCTCTTTTAATTTATGAAAAGGATAAAAATATCCAATTCTTAAGAAAGAACTTCTACGAAAAAGGTAGAAAACCTATTAAAACCTATTGTATTAAAGGGAAAACTTTAATTTTATTTTTAACTCTAAAATTCTTGAACGATGAAAGTATAATCATTGAAAAATAATAGTAAATTATTTTATTTGTATTTTAATTATTAATAAACTAATACGTTGTCACCTGCCTTTTGGTAAGACATAATTCTAAGGGTAATTTTATGGTTCTTTTAGGAGTTTATAGTCCTTCCCCGATAAGTACAAGACTGTTGATTAGAAGGCACCACTGATTCAATTATTTTAGAAAGGGAATCAAACCTTTCGTTAATTATTTATCGGTTATTCTATACTTTTATATCCAAGTATCCTTTATTCGTTATTCAGTTATTTCTCTCATTTATTCATTCGTTATTTCATCATGTTGTCCTTAGATTCCTTTGTTCACAAAATCTTCATTCGGTATCCTGACTTCTCTCCAATGTTTCGTTATCGTTATTATTGATACAAGGTTTATTAACTTTAAAAGAATAATATTCTCCATTTACATTCAATGTTGTTACCGGAGAGAATTACCATGGTCAAAATATATCAAAACACATGACTATAATATTAATTAACCCTGTATTCTAACAGAAATTGTTATATAACAACATCAATATAATAATAATTAGTAACAAATAGTAATATTTAATAACACTTATTAATACGTATTTTAACAAGTCAAATAGTTTAGTTACACAGATTATAGTAACACAAGTCACATGTTCACGTGATATGGTTACACAAATATTATATAATTATTAACATTTAGTATTAATTAGTAGTACTTAGTATCAATTATTATTACATAGTATTTATTAGTATTAATTATTAGTATAACATATATTCTATATTTAGCAAGTTATATGGTAAATATATTAGCCAATAGTATTAGTGCACAGTAAAGACACAGTAATAGCACAGTAATGTGTTTGCCTATATAAACCCTACATATTCGACTTGATTCCAACAGTTTTGAGTTGAGTTTGAGTTAGATTTAAGTTGTAGAATTTTGTAAGAAATGAAAATTATCTTATAATAAAATTTTAATAATTCAAATTTCAAGAAATAACTTGTAAAAATTAACCTGTAAACAAAAATGTTGAAAAATATTTATTTAATATTAAATAAACCCTGAAATTTTGGAATAAATAATCTAATATTATAATTAATTAATGAAAAGATTATGAATGTTATGGGATTTATTGCTTGATTGCTTAATTGTATAACATTATAATTCTTGAGTTAATAATAATAATATAACCTGGAACTCTTGAATAATAATATGGAAATAAAAGAGAAGTCGAAATATTACATCGAATGTAAATGAAGAATATTATTATCTTGAAGATAATAAACCCTGTATAAATAACGACAACGAAACATTGAAGAGAAGTCATGATACCGGATGAAGATCTTGTGAATAAAGGAATCTAAGGACAATATAATGAGATGATTAATGAAGAATAATCGAATAACGAATAAAGGATACTTGGATATAAAATCATGAAATAACCGATAAATAATCAATGAAAGGTCTGATTCCCTTCTAAAATAACTGAATCAGTGGTGCCTTCTAATCAACAGTCTTGTACCTATCGAGGAAGGACTATAAACTTCTAAAAGAACCGTAAAGTCACCCTTAGAATTATGTCTTTACCAAAAGGCAGGTGACAACGTTAATGTTTCGACTTCTTTTTTATTTCCATGATATTATCCAAGAGTTCCAAGTTATATTATTATTATTAACTCAAGAATTATAATGTTATACAATTAAGCAATCAAGCAATAAATCCCATAACATCAATAATCTTTTCATTAATTAATTATAATATTAGATTATTTATTCCAGAATTTCAGGATTTATTTAATAAAATATTTTATTAAATAAATATTTTCAACATTTTATTTACGGGTTAATTTTTACTAATTATTTCTTGGAGTTTTAATTGATAAAATTTTATTATAAGACAATTTTCATTTCTTACAACCAAAAGCTGTCAGGATTAAGTCAAATACATTATCTTTTTATAACTTTTTAGGTTACTGTGTCATTACTGTGCCTTACTATGCCTTACTGTGCACTATATATGTTGTTAAAACTAATTTGGCCTTGACTTATACCTGCCGCCCAAATTCAAAATCCAAATGCCGAAATCCCAAATGCCGAAATCCCAAATCCCAAATTCCAAATTATAATTAGTATTTTTTGCCGAAATCCCAAATCCCAAATTCCAAATTATAATTAGTATTTTTTGCCGAAATCCCAAATCCCAAATCCCAAATACTAGTAATTTGTGCATTTTGGCGTCCCAAATCCCAAATTATAATTAGTATTTTTTGCCGAAATCCCAAATCCCAAATCCCAAATACTAGTAATTTGTGCATTTTGGCGTCCCAAATCCCAAATTATTTGGGATTTGGGCAACACGTATACCTTGACTCAACTCTTAAAATTTCAATTTTTAATTGCGTTGTTATCTGGGTTAATCGCTACGGTTCAATCACGATCAACCTGATACATTTTATGGTTCTTTCAGGAGTTTAACGTGCTATGTCCAAAGACACATGACAGTTTGGTCTCTATTTTACTTATAGAAGACACCAGTCAGTTTATAGACATAATCGGTCTTTTCGTTGTGGTGACGCCCTTTAACATTGTTATAATTAACAAGAGGTGTAACTGTCTATGCATTCGAATATAATATGTCTGCGTATTAACTCAAACACAAAAGGTATTCTCTCTTTAAAACATTACTGCGTATTAACTCAAACGCAAAAAGTGTTCTCTCTTTAAAACATTACTACGTATTAACTCAAATGTAAAAAGCTATACTCTTAAAAACAAATATGCGTTTACTCATCAAACGCTCAAAGATAATTTGCATTTACTCATCAAACGCTCAAAGATAATTTGCGTTTACTCAAACGCTCAAAGATGTTATGCGTTTACTCAAACGCTCAAAGATGTTATGCGTTTACTCAAACGTTCAAAGATGTTATGTTCTTTCAACATATGTCATGACTTTATTTATTCTTTTGTAAAAGTTTATATTTAATTTCATTAACTCGAGAATATTAACATTATACAATTATACAATCAAGTATTTAATCCTATAACATTCAATATTCTTTTATTAATTATACATCATCAGGAAATTTTTTATGTCGGAGGTTATTGTAATAATTTCGTTTTCAAAGGTTATTGAAGGTTATCGGACCAATAACCTTCGCAAATATTACGTTTATTATGATAAAGTGAAGGTTATTGAAGGTTATTGATATCAATAACCTCCGGAGTATTACGTTTTATTAATAAAAATGAAGGTTTTCGGTACCAATAACCTTCGTAAATATTACGTTTATTATGATAAAGTGAAGGTTATTGAAGGTTATTGATATCAATAACCTCCGGAGTATTACGTTTTATTAATAAAAATGAAGGTTTTCGGTACCAATAACCTTCGTAAATATTACGTTTATGTTGGAGGTATTCGAAGGTTATCGGAGTGAAGGACTTCGAAGGCTTACGTTTAAAAAAATTTACTGATGANTGCGTTTACTCAAACGCTCAAAGATGTTATGCGTTTACTCAAACGTTCAAAGATGTTATGTTCTTTCAACATATGTCATGACTTTATTTATTCTTTTGTAAAAGTTTATATTTAATTTCATTAACTCGAGAATATTAACATTATACAATTATACAATCAAGTATTTAATCCTATAACATTCAATATTCTTTTATTAATTATACATCATCAGGAAATTTTTTATGTCGGAGGTTATTGTAATAATTTCGTTTTCAAAGGTTATTGAAGGTTATCGGACCAATAACCTTCGTAAATATTACGTTTATGTTGGAGGTATTCGAAGGTTATCGGAGTGAAGGACTTCGAAGGCTTACGTTTAAAAAAATTTACTGATGATGTTAGTTTATTAATAATTAAAATACAAATAAAATAATTTACTATTATTTTTCAATGATTATACTTTCATCGTTTAAGAATTTAAGGTTAAGAATAAAATTAAAGTATTCTCTTTAATACAAAAAGGTTTACTACTTTTAGAGGTTCTCTCTTAAGAATTGGATATTTCCATCCTTTTTTATAAGTTAAAAAGGGAATTGGAATTCAAAGATGTCTGTCTCTTAAAAATGTAGAGGGCTTGTATTTATAACTATTAGAGTTGCACTATTTTTCCTATTTTAGTAACATGATCTACTATTTTACTGTGCCACTGTGTTACTTACTATTACTGCGCCTTTGTGTAACCATTATTGTTATCGTGTAACTTTACTGCACCACAAAGTCATGTGATTAAACTATTTATAAATTGATATACATATAAGAATCTAATATTAATAAGGTGTTCGTATTAAGTATTGATATTTATTATTATTATTCTTTATTATTACTATTTATTTATAATATTTATTGGCTGTGATTTAACATGGTATTTCACTATGTAACAGTGTCTGATTTAACTAATTGCGTCAATTACTAGTAAAAATCAAAATTTACCTTGACTCAACTTCAATTTTTTTCAATTTTAATTGCATCTGACTCAATTTAATAGTTTTGACGACATGTATACTGTGCACTAATACTATTGGCTAATATATTTATCATATAACTTGTTAAATATAGACTATATGTTATACTAATAATTGATACTAATAAATAATACTAGGTAATACTAATTAATGCTAAATGCTAATAATTATAAATATTTGTGTAACCATGTCACGTGAACATGTGACTTGTGTTACTATAATTTGTGTAACTAAAACTATTTGTTAAAATACATGTTAATAAATGTTGCTAATCGTTATTAATTATTGTTAAATGTTACTAATTATTAAATAAGACTATTATATTGATATTACTATTTCTGTTGTTATATAATAATTTCTATTAAAATACAGGGTTAATTAATATCATTGTCATGTGTTTTGATATATTTTGACCGTGGTAATTCTCTTTGATAACAACATATAATTAATAAAAGAATATTGAATATTATAGGATTAAATGCTTGATTGTATAATTGTATAATGTTAATATTCTTGAGTTAATGAAATTAAGTATAAACTTTTATAAAAGAATAAATGTAGTCATGACTTGTATTAAAAGAATGTATTATCTTTGAGCGTTTGATGAGTAAACGCATGTTATCTTTGAGTGTTTGATAAGTAAACGCATATTATCTTTGAGCGTTTGATGAGTAAACGCATATTATCTTTGAGCATTTGATGAGTAAACACATATTATCTTTGAACGTTTGATGAGTAAACGCATATTATCTTTAAGCATTTGATAAGTAAACACATATTGTTTTTGAGCATTTAAGTAAACGCATATTTGTTTTAAGAGTATAGCTTTTTGCGTTTGAGTTAATACGTATTAATGTTTTAAAGAGAGAATACTTTTTGCGTTTGAGTTAATACGCAAACATATCATATTGAATGCATAGACAGTCACACCTCTTGTTAAATATAACAATGTTAAAGAGTGTCGCCCAGTGTTTGAAATTCAAATTTTAAATTATGTGCGGAAATTCTTCGATTTAAAAATTCTATGTGAAAAATTTGTGCAGAAGCTTTTTTTTTATGTGCGCAATTTTCAAATTTTGTGCGAGCGCACACTCCGCACATTGAATTTCAAACACTCATCAGTAAATTTTTTTAAACGTAAGCCTTCGAAGTCCTTCACTCCGATAACCTTCGAATACCTCCAACATAAACGTAATATTTACGAAGGTTATTGGTACCGAAAACCTTCATTTTTATTAATAAAACGTAATACTCCAGAGGTTATTGATATTGATAACCTTCAATAACCTTCACTTTATCATAATAAACGTAATATTTACGAAGGTTATTGGTACCGAAAACCTTCATTTTTATTAATAAAACGTAATACTCCAGAGGTTATTGATATTGATAACCTTCAATAACCTTCACTTTATCATAATAAACGTAATATTTACGAAGGTTATTGGTNTATTATCTTTGAGCGTTTGATGAGTAAACGCATATTATCTTTGAGCATTTGATGAGTAAACACATATTATCTTTGAACGTTTGATGAGTAAACGCATATTATCTTTAAGCATTTGATAAGTAAACACATATTGTTTTTGAGCATTTAAGTAAACGCATATTTGTTTTAAGAGTATAGCTTTTTGCGTTTGAGTTAATACGTATTAATGTTTTAAAGAGAGAATACTTTTTGCGTTTGAGTTAATACGCAAACATATCATATTGAATGCATAGACAGTCACACCTCTTGTTAAATATAACAATGTTAAAGAGTGTCGCCCAGTGTTTGAAATTCAAATTTTAAATTATGTGCGGAAATTCTTCGATTTAAAAATTCTATGTGAAAAATTTGTGCAGAAGCTTTTTTTTTATGTGCGCAATTTTCAAATTTTGTGCGAGCGCACACTCCGCACATTGAATTTCAAACACTCATCAGTAAATTTTTTTAAACGTAAGCCTTCGAAGTCCTTCACTCCGATAACCTTCGAATACCTCCAACATAAACGTAATATTTACGAAGGTTATTGGTCCGATAACCTTCAATAACCTTTGAAAACGAAATTATTACAATAACCTCCGACATAAAAAATTTCCTGATGCTGGTGTCGCCACAACGAAAAGACCGATTATGTCTATAAACTGACTAGTGCCTTCTATAAGTAAAATGGAAATCAAACTGTCATGTGTCTTTGGACATAGCACGTTAAACTCCTAAAAGAACCATAAAATGTACCCAGTTGATTGTGATCGAACTATAGAGATTGGCCAGATAATAACATTATAAATCTGTGACTGAAAAAAAAGGAAAATTATGCGTATATGCATGTAGTACATGCAATTAACCAAGACATAATAATGCAATGTGCCAAAATCACTAGGTTTATTAAATTATATATAAATCTAACCTTTAATTCATTAACAATAATTGAATAAAAAATATAAATAAATACCCAATAAAAATTATAATTACATTTTTTAATGATTAATAAAATAAAAATTTAAAAATTTCTGACACTATTTTCCGAGATTATTCCTGGAACAAGGTGTTCTAATTAGATTTATTCTTATTTTATTATTAAATTTTACTACAAATATTTTTTTTATATTAAGATATATTTAATTTTCAAATAATTCCAAATTATTTTCTTCATTATTATTTACTTCTTTATCTTTATTTTTATACAATCTTTTTTTCATATTTTTTATTATAAGTATTTTTATATTTTCTCACATTTTTTTGAGAGATAAAAAAATAATCTTCTTTTCAGTTTTAGACTTTTTGTTTTTGCGTAATTCATTTCTTGATACTAGTTAAAACTTCTCAAAAGCCTTAAGTAGGGATGGTAGGTGCAATACGAATTGAGCTAGGAATTTAGCCAGATTTAATTTAACCAATTGAGCCTGGAATTTAGCCACAACGCAATCAGGTGCAATGGCTAAATTCTGGCGCAAAGGCTAAATAATGGCGCAATTATAAAATTTATTAAATAATTATTTTTAAATTTTTAAAAATAATTAATTTTAGCTTTAATTTCAAATTAATTTTACGTAACTAAGAACAATTTTCTACTATGATATTCCTATGACAGATCGAAAGATCTGGTTCTTAGCTACAAGATGATATATATTTCATTTTTATAATATTAAAATTTTTTTTTTTTTTTAAACTGACTAGCTGGATTAACACCTTTATTAAGTTTGTTTTTACATACAAGTATATAATTACATTATAAATAAAAAGCTAACTAGAAACACTTCGAGAGCATTCCACCGTTTAAACCCGAGCTACGAAATAGCAAAACTATTCTGAAGAGGCAAGCGCCCCACATACGTCAAAAAAAAAGAAACGTCACCCGATCGTGACTTAAAAAACAACTAACACTCCTATACACTCCTTTACGAACAACATCGTACCCGCCAAAACGTACTTCTACTCTCCGACACCACCTTAGAGAACAACTTCTCATCCTTGTAACTTGAATCTTCACTCTCCTGGCGTCGACACGGTACTTCGCGGCCTTCTGGCTATGGCTAGTAGTGGATCACTCCAAGGCGAATCAACATTGGTATATTATTTTACGAACCTAAGTTCTCCCACTTGATGTCTCGCCCCCGAAAGCTCTGTTTCCTCGATCGAACCCCGTAGAGCGCAAATTAAAGCCTCTATTAAAATTGTCAACTGGGCCCCAGGGAAGAAATGTAACATATTGCCGAAATCTAATGTCTGATATTTGTTGTTTAACTTTTTCACGTATAGGTACCCCGTGTTGAGTACTAGTGGTACGATCCAGATTAATCTGTGTAATCCGTCATCCATATCACTATCAAAAATTTAATCCGTAATCCGTTATGGAGTCAATTTAATCAATCCGCGGATTATCTGTTCAATCCACGGATAATCCGTTCAATCCGCGGATCATCTATTCAATCCGTGGATAATCCGTTTAATCCGTCCAATCCGAGGATTATCTGTTCAATCTGCGGATTATTTGTTCAATCCGCAGATTATTCGTTCAATTTATTTTTTTTAAAATATATATTTAACTTAAAATTTTATTATTTATTGATATTTGTTATTTAATTAAATAATTTATATTATTTATATATTTATTTAATTAATAATTAATTTTGTGAAATAGAAATACAATTTTATAGTTTTTTATTTTTATTTATTAGTTATTTTATTAAAATATTATTCTTTTTTTTGTCTAACGGTACTGCGCCACCCGATTACACTAAAAAATAGTTCTAAAAATAAGTAAAAAGTAATAATTAATACTGTTAAATATCTAAAAATTATCTAAACTAATAAAATAAACGAATTATTATTCACTTATAATTTTTTAAATTATATAATTATCATTTTTTAATCTAAATCTATAAAAACGGTACTGCGCCACCCGATTTCACTAAAAAATAGTTCTAAAAATAATTAAAAAGTAATAATTAATACTTTTAAATATCTAAAAATTATTTAAACTAATAAAATAAATGAAATACTATTTATTTACAACTTTATAAACTCTTTTAAAACTATATAATTACTCTTCTTTCTTGTTTAGATCTATAAAATAGTAATGTGAATAATGTGCTGATTTCACTATAAAATAGTTTTAAAAAGTAATAGTTAGTACCTTTAAATATCTAAAAATATTCTAAACTAATAAAATAAACGAAATATTATTCACTTATAATTTTTTAAATTATATAATTATCATTTTTTTAATCTAAATCTATAAAAACGGTACTGCACCACCCGATTTCACTAAAAAATAGTTCTAAAAATAATCAAAAAATAATAATTAATACTTTTAAATATCTAAAAATTATCTAAACTAATAAAATAAATGAAATATTATTTATTTACAACTTTATAAACTCCTTTAAAACTATATAATTACTCTTTTTTCTTGTTTAGATCTATAGAATAGTAATGTGAATAATGTGCCGATTTCACTATAAAATAGTTTTAAAAAGTAATAGTTAGTATCTTTAAATATCTAAAAATATTCTAAATTAATAAAATAAACGAAATATTACTCATTTATAATTTTTTAAATTATATAATTATCATTTTTTAATCTAAATCTATAAAAACGGTACTGCGCCACCCGATTTCACTAAAAAATAGTTCTAAAAATAATTAAAAAGTAATAATTAGTACCTTTAAACATTTAAAAATTATCTAAACTAATAAAATAAACGAAATATTATCTATTTACAACTCTATAAACTTCTTTAAAACTATATAATTACTCTTCTTTCTTGTTTAAATCTATAGAATAGTAATGTGAGTAATGTGCCGATTTTACTATAAAAATAGTTCTAAAAAGTAATAGTTAGTACCTTTAAATATCTAAAATATTCTAAACTAATAAGATAAACGAAATATTACTCACTTATAATTTTTTAAATTATATAATTATCATTTTCTAATCTAAATCTATAAAAACGGTACGACGCCACCCGATTTCACTAAAAAATAGTTCTAAAGATAATCAAAAAGTAATAATTAATGCTTTTAAATATCTAAAAATTATCTAAACTAATAAAATGAACAAAATATTATCTATTTACAACTCTATAAACTCCTTTAAAATTATATAATTACTTTTCTTTCTAGTTTAGATCTGTAGAATAGTAATGTGAATAATATACTAATTTCACTATAAAATAGTTTTAAAAAGTAATAGTTAGTACTTTTAAATATCTAAAAATATTCTAAATTAATAAAATAAACGAAATATTATTCACTTATCATTTTTTAAATTATATAATTATCATTTTCTAATCTAAATCTATAAAAACGGTACGACGCCACCCGATTTCACTAAAAAATAGTTCTAAAGATAATCAAAAAGTAATAATTAATGCTTTTAAATATCTAAAAATTATCTAAACTAATAAAATGAACAAAATATTATCTATTTACAACTCTATAAACTCCTTTAAAATTATATAATTACTTTTCTTTCTAGTTTAGATCTGTAGAATAGTAATGTGAATAATATACTAATTTCACTATAAAATAGTTTTAAAAAGTAATAGTTAGTACTTTTAAATATCTAAAAATATTCTAAATTAATAAAATAAACGAAATATTATTCACTTATCATTTTTTAAATTATATAATTATCATTTTCTAATCTAAATCTATAAAAACGGTACGACGCCACCCGATTTCACTAAAAAATAGTTCTAAAGATAATCAAAAAGTAATAATTAATGCTTTTAAATATCTAAAAATTATCTAAACTAATAAAATGAACAAAATATTATCTATTTACAACTCTATAAACTCCTTTAAAATTATATAATTACTTTTCTTTCTAGTTTAGATCTGTAGAATAGTAATGTGAATAATATACTAATTTCACTATAAAATAGTTTTAAAAAGTAATAGTTAGTACTTTTAAATATCTAAAAATATTCTAAATTAATAAAATAAACGAAATATTATTCACTTATCATTTTTTAAATTATATAATTATCATTTTCTAATCTAAATCTATAAAAACGGTACGACGCCACCCGATTTCACTAAAAAATAGTTCTAAAGATAATCAAAAAGTAATAATTAATGCTTTTAAATATCTAAAAATTATCTAAACTAATAAAATGAACAAAATATTATCTATTTACAACTCTATAAACTCCTTTAAAATTATATAATTACTTTTCTTTCTAGTTTAGATCTGTAGAATAGTAATGTGAATAATATACTAATTTCACTATAAAATAGTTTTAAAAAGTAATAGTTAGTACTTTTAAATATCTAAAAATATTCTAAATTAATAAAATAAACGAAATATTATTCACTTATCATTTTTTAAATTATATAATTATCATTTTCTAATCTAAATCTATAAAAACGGTACGACGCCACCCGATTTCACTAAAAAATAGTTCTAAAGATAATCAAAAAGTAATAATTAATGCTTTTAAATATCTAAAAATTATCTAAACTAATAAAATGAACAAAATATTATCTATTTACAACTCTATAAACTCCTTTAAAATTATATAATTACTTTTCTTTCTAGTTTAGATCTGTAGAATAGTAATGTGAATAATATACTAATTTCACTATAAAATAGTTTTAAAAAGTAATAGTTAGTACTTTTAAATATCTAAAAATATTCTAAATTAATAAAATAAACGAAATATTATTCACTTATCATTTTTTAAATTATATAATTATCATTTTCTAATCTAAATCTATAAAAACGGTACGACGCCACCCGATTTCACTAAAAAATAGTTCTAAAGATAATCAAAAAGTAATAATTAATGCTTTTAAATATCTAAAAATTATCTAAACTAATAAAATGAACAAAATATTATCTATTTACAACTCTATAAACTCCTTTAAAATTATATAATTACTTTTCTTTCTAGTTTAGATCTGTAGAATAGTAATGTGAATAATATACTAATTTCACTATAAAATAGTTTTAAAAAGTAATAGTTAGTACTTTTAAATATCTAAAAATATTCTAAATTAATAAAATAAACGAAATATTATTCACTTATCATTTTTTAAATTATATAATTATCATTTTCTAATCTAAATCTATAAAAACGGTACGACGCCACCCGATTTCACTAAAAAATAGTTCTAAAGATAATCAAAAAGTAATAATTAATGCTTTTAAATATCTAAAAATTATCTAAACTAATAAAATGAACAAAATATTATCTATTTACAACTCTATAAACTCCTTTAAAATTATATAATTACTTTTCTTTCTAGTTTAGATCTGTAGAATAGTAATGTGAATAATATACTAATTTCACTATAAAATAGTTTTAAAAAGTAATAGTTAGTACTTTTAAATATCTAAAAATATTCTAAATTAATAAAATAAACGAAATATTATTCACTTATCATTTTTTAAATTATATAATTATCATTTTCTAATCTAAATCTATAAAAACGGTACGACGCCACCCGATTTCACTAAAAAATAGTTCTAAAGATAATCAAAAAGTAATAATTAATGCTTTTAAATATCTAAAAATTATCTAAACTAATAAAATGAACAAAATATTATCTATTTACAACTCTATAAACTCCTTTAAAATTATATAATTACTTTTCTTTCTAGTTTAGATCTGTAGAATAGTAATGTGAATAATATACTAATTTCACTATAAAATAGTTTTAAAAAGTAATAGTTAGTACTTTTAAATATCTAAAAATTATCTAAACTAATAAAATAAACAAAATATTATCTATTTACAACTCTATAAACTCCTTTAAAACTATATAATTACTTTTCTTTCTTGTTTAAATCTATAAAATAGTAATGTGAATAATATGCTGATTTCACTATAAAATAGTTTTAAAAAGTAATAGTTAATACTTTTAAATATCTAAAAATATTCTAAACTAATAAAATAAACGAAATATTACTTATTTATAATTTTTTAAATTATATAATTATCATTTTTTAATCTAAATCTATAAAAACGGTACTGCGCCACCCGATTTCACTAAAAAATAGTTCTAAAAATAATCAAAAAGTAATAATTAATACTTTTAAATATCTAAAAATTATTTAAACTAATAAAATAAACGAAATATTATCTATTTACAACTCTATAAACTCCTTTAAAACTATATAATTACTCTTCTTTCTTGTTTAGATCTATAAAATAGTAATGTGAATAATGTGCCGATTTTACTATAAAATAGTTTTAAAAAGTAATAGTTAGTACCTTTAAATATCCAAAAATTATCTAAACTAATAAAATAAACGAAGTATTATCCATTTACAACTCTATAAACTTCTTTAAAACTATTTAATTACTCTTCTTTCTTGTTTAGATCTATAGAATAGTAATGTGAGTAATGTGCCGATTTTACTATAAAAATAGTTCTAAAAAGTAATAGTTAGTACCTTTAAATATCTGAAAATATTCTAAGCTAATAATATTACTCACTTATAACTCTAAACTCTTTTAAACTATATAATTATCTTTTTAACTCAAAATAATAATTGTAATATAATATTTAAAGAAAGAAATATCATATCACAGATTAAAAAAATAATTTACAGATTAAAAGAATAATCCTCGGATTAGAGAACAATCCAGATTAATCCTTCAATCCGTAATTAATCCGCGGATTGATATATATAATCCGAATTAATCCGGATTATATTTTTTTTAATCCGGATCTTTTAAATTTATAAAAATGATCTGTCAATCCGTGTCACCACGGATATACATGTTCCCAAAATTGATTTTGGATTTTTGAGGTATTTCGACTTTTTGAGATTTATACAGAATCTATTCTATATATGGAAGTAAAAAAAATACCCAGTTATGTGTATCTTCAATTAAAGAATAAATCTGGATGATCAAAAAATTTCGGGTTTTAAGTAAAATAATTTCGTCTTCTATGAAAAACTATTTCGACTTTTTTCCCCGAAATTGTAATTTCGGGGCCCCAAAATAATTTTGCGTGCAAGTATAACCACGGATAATCTGTCGGATTGACGGATAAGTCATCCACGGATCGCACCTCTATTGAGTACGTCTATAGATCAAAGTAAGTGACCAAGCATATCTAAGTGTTCCCATTGGCGAAAAATTGTTCAGAATGTCACGTGTTGACTATTTCTCCCCTGATTGTTATGCAAATCTTATCATGTGCCTATTAACCCCTTGTTGTGACCCTTTTAGTTTGTTTACATCTGCCGTGTAATGTTTCTACATGTGACCAAAATTTACCCTTTATTGTCGCATCTAATTTAGTTTGTTTACATCTGAAGTGTAACGAATTCCCTCACGTGACCAAAATTGGGGGCAAACCAATATTTGAAAATTCCCCACGAAAACCAAAAGAGAGACCAAAAAAAAAAAAAAAAAAACAAAAATAANATAATATTACTCACTTATAACTCTAAACTCTTTTAAACTATATAATTATCTTTTTAACTCAAAATAATAATTGTAATATAATATTTAAAGAAAGAAATATCATATCACAGATTAAAAAAATAATTTACAGATTAAAAGAATAATCCTCGGATTAGAGAACAATCCAGATTAATCCTTCAATCCGTAATTAATCCGCGGATTGATATATATAATCCGAATTAATCCGGATTATATTTTTTTTAATCCGGATCTTTTAAATTTATAAAAATGATCTGTCAATCCGTGTCACCACGGATATACATGTTCCCAAAATTGATTTTGGATTTTTGAGGTATTTCGACTTTTTGAGATTTATACAGAATCTATTCTATATATGGAAGTAAAAAAAATACCCAGTTATGTGTATCTTCAATTAAAGAATAAATCTGGATGATCAAAAAATTTCGGGTTTTAAGTAAAATAATTTCGTCTTCTATGAAAAACTATTTCGACTTTTTTCCCCGAAATTGTAATTTCGGGGCCCCAAAATAATTTTGCGTGCAAGTATAACCACGGATAATCTGTCGGATTGACGGATAAGTCATCCACGGATCGCACCTCTATTGAGTACGTCTATAGATCAAAGTAAGTGACCAAGCATATCTAAGTGTTCCCATTGGCGAAAAATTGTTCAGAATGTCACGTGTTGACTATTTCTCCCCTGATTGTTATGCAAATCTTATCATGTGCCTATTAACCCCTTGTTGTGACCCTTTTAGTTTGTTTACATCTGCCGTGTAATGTTTCTACATGTGACCAAAATTTACCCTTTATTGTCGCATCTAATTTAGTTTGTTTACATCTGAAGTGTAACGAATTCCCTCACGTGACCAAAATTGGGGGCAAACCAATATTTGAAAATTCCCCACGAAAACCAAAAGAGAGACCAAAAAAAAAAAAAAAAAGACCAAAATAAAGTGAAAGTTGAAAAACATTAAAAGAGTCAAAGGAAATATTTTTAAGTGTTTTGTATTATTTTTTAAAGAGTGTAACCCATGTTGCTGTTTCCCAAAACCAAGGACAAAAGAAAGACCCAAAATAAAATGAAAAGTAAAGTCCCAAGTAAAAGACAAAAGAAAATATTTTTATGAATTTTTTGTGCCGTATCGTTTAAGTGTCCCAAGTTTCTGCCACTCGCAAAGTCGCACTTCCTCACTACGCTCCAGAGTGTTGTGGTAGTTACCCGAAGTCTTCTTTGTTAGTGTTTCTTCCCAGGACGAAAGAACTTCTTTTTGAAGGAAAACCGCTGCGAAAGTATATAATAGTAAATATTAGGCCCCCAACTCAGTCTCGTCCGGCAGAGCCCCTTGCCTCAGAAAGAGTGGTATTATATACTTAAGCCTTGGTCTTCCTTATACGACGTCGTTAACTTTTTTTATAGCACCGAACCGTTTTTAAATTTTTTTGTTGTTTTTCGATTTTTGTGACAAAAGAGAAAGAGTTTCTGTTATAATATTAAAATTGACCAAATTATAGTTATTTTAAAACAATATATTAAAATTTTTTTTTTTTTAAACGACAAGTGAGGTCTCCTTTTTATTCATTTTCAGAATTAGTAAAAAAGACAAGCTCAAATACAAATGAAAGAATAAAAATTGACTATATAAATTTATCTAATTAAAACTAATTAGTTTATTAACCGCCTGACCAACCACCCCTGAAGAAAACTTCAGAAATCAGTAGGTCACAACCCCACTGTTGTCTATATTAAAAAATTTATTAATAAAGGGTGTTGCTACCCTACAATATATTAAAATATTAATATCGGTAAAATTAATTAATAATTTTATCTGATCAACCTTTTGTTACGTGACCAAAATTGCACCTGAATTTAGCCAGAAAAAAATTAATTAGCCTTTGAGCCAGAATTTAGCCGGCACAATTAAATTAGTCTTTGAGCCAGAATTTAACCAGAATTTAGCTGGCACAAAATTAATTAGCCAAAGGTGTAATTATTGAGCCGGCTTTCATATCAATTGAACCTTCCACCCTTAGTCTTAGAGCTCGCGAGCCTAGAGAGCTAAGCCAAATCAAGCCTGATATTATAGGTTCATAAGCTTTCGAGCCTTAGGCTTGCGAGCTAAGCTCAATTAAGGTTTGATTCATAAGGCTTGAGCTGGCTCGCGAGCCTTATAGTAGGCTCACGAGCCTCATAGTAGGCTTGTAAGCCTTAAAAATTTATCTGTTGCACAACAGATAGAATAATAAAAAAAGATTTTATCCGTTACGCAATGGATAGAATAATAATAAAAATTCTATCCGTTGTACAACAGATAGACTATACATGTCGTCAAAACTAATTTAGCCTTGACTCAACTTTTAAAATTTCAATTTTTAATTGTGTTTGACTCAACTAATTGCATCAGTTACTAATAAAAATCAAAATTTGCCTTGACTCAACTCCAATTTTTCTCAATTTTAATTACGTCTGACTTAATTCAATAGTTTTGACTATACATGTCATCAAAACTATTGAATTGAGTCAGACACAATTAAAATTAAGAAAAATTGAAGTTGAGTCAAGGCAAATTTTGATGTTTACTAGTAATTGACATAATTAATTGAATCAGACGCAATTAAAAATTGAAATTTTAAGAGTTGAGTCAAGTCCAAATTAGTTTTGACAACATGTATAAGATAGACAGTGATGTTCTTTGGAAGTTGGAAGTACTATTGGACTTTCAATTCCAATCTTTCCAATAGACTTCCAATTCCAATAAATTTTCATTGGAAGATATTTATTATAAGACATATGCCATAAATATTATAAAAATTTATTAAATTTTATCAATATTGTATTTATATGATATAATTTATTAAATTTTATTAGTTTGACATTGTATTTGTATATTGTATTTAAATATTCCAGAGTATTAAAAAAAAATTAAACAAATTTTTAATTTCCTATTTACTTTTTTATCAATTATCAAATATTCATATTTAAAAGATTATATTAAATACAATAGTCAAAATATTTGATTAGAAGATTTCAATGCACGTGAGACATTGGAACTTCCAATTCTTCCAATAGAACTTCCAATGAAATTTCCAATTCCAATAAAATTTCATTGGAAGCACATTTTGAATATTGTTATTGGAGAAAATTATCATGGTCGAAATATACTAAAACACATGACCATAATATTAATTAACCCTGTATTTTAATAGAAATTATTATAGAATAACAGAAATATTAATATTAATATAGTAGTCTTATTTAATAATTAGTAACATTTAACAATAATTAATAATAATTAACAATATTTATTAATATGTATTTTAACAAATCAAATAGTTTTAGTTACACAAATTATAGTAACACAAGTCACATGTTCATGTGATATAATTATACAAATATTACATAATTATTAACATTTATCATTAATTAATATTACTTAGTATTAACTATTATTACATAGTATTTATTAGTATTAATTATTAGTATAACATACATTCTATATTTAGTAAATTATATAGTAGATATATTAGCCAATAGTATTAGTGCACAGTAAGGCACAGTAATGGCACAGTAACATAAAAAGTTATAAAAAGAGAATGTATTCGACTTAGTTTTTAAGTAGTAAGCTTTTGGTTGTAGAATTTTGTAAGAAATGAAAATTATCTTATAATAAAATTTTATCAATTAAAACTTCAAGAAATAAACTGTAAAAATTAACCTGTAAATAAAAATGTTGAAAATATTTATTTAATAAAATACTTTATTAAATAAACCCTGAAATCTTGGAATAAATAATCTAATATTATAATTAATTAATGAAAAGATTATGAATATTATGGGATTTATTACTTGATTGCTTAATTGTATAACATTATAATCCTCGAGTTAATGATAATAATATAACTTGGAATTCTTGGATAATATCATGGAAATAAAGGAGAAAATCGAAACATTAACGTCGAATGCAAATGAAGAATATTATTATCTTGAAGATAATAAACCCTGTATTAATAACAACAATACCAAAGAAATAACGAAACATTGAAGAAAAGTCAGGATATCGGATGGAGATCTCATGAATAAAGGAATCTAAGGACAACATAATAAAATAAAATAATGAATAGATAAAGGAGAGAAATAACTGATTAACGAATAAAGAATACTTGGATATAAATTTATGGAATAACCGATAATAAATCAACGAAAGGTCTGATTTCCTTTCTAAAATAACTGAATCAGTGGTATACCTGCCGTCCAAATTCAAAATCTANAATTATATAGTAGATATATTAGCCAATAGTATTAGTGCACAGTAAGGCACAGTAATGGCACAGTAACATAAAAAGTTATAAAAAGAGAATGTATTCGACTTAGTTTTTAAGTAGTAAGCTTTTGGTTGTAGAATTTTGTAAGAAATGAAAATTATCTTATAATAAAATTTTATCAATTAAAACTTCAAGAAATAAACTGTAAAAATTAACCTGTAAATAAAAATGTTGAAAATATTTATTTAATAAAATACTTTATTAAATAAACCCTGAAATCTTGGAATAAATAATCTAATATTATAATTAATTAATGAAAAGATTATGAATATTATGGGATTTATTACTTGATTGCTTAATTGTATAACATTATAATCCTCGAGTTAATGATAATAATATAACTTGGAATTCTTGGATAATATCATGGAAATAAAGGAGAAAATCGAAACATTAACGTCGAATGCAAATGAAGAATATTATTATCTTGAAGATAATAAACCCTGTATTAATAACAACAATACCAAAGAAATAACGAAACATTGAAGAAAAGTCAGGATATCGGATGGAGATCTCATGAATAAAGGAATCTAAGGACAACATAATAAAATAAAATAATGAATAGATAAAGGAGAGAAATAACTGATTAACGAATAAAGAATACTTGGATATAAATTTATGGAATAACCGATAATAAATCAACGAAAGGTCTGATTTCCTTTCTAAAATAACTGAATCAGTGGTATACCTGCCGTCCAAATTCAAAATCTAAATGCCAAAATTCCAAATGCCGAAATCCCAAATCCCAAATCCCAAATTATAATTAGTATTTTTTGCCAAAATCCCAAATCCCAAATCCTAAATTATAATTAGTATTTTTTGCCAAAATCCCAAATTCCAAATTCCAAATACTAGTAATTTGTGCATTTTGGTATCCCAAATCCCAAATTATTTAAGATTTGGGCAACACGTATAATCAGTGGTACCTTCTAATCAACAGTCTTGTACTTATTGGGGAAAGACTATAAACTCCTAAAAGAACCGTAAAGTCACTCTTAGAATTATGTTTTACCGAAAGGTAAGTGACAACATCACTACAGATAGAATAATAAAAAAAATTCTATCTGTTACACAACAGATAAAATAATAAAAAATTTTATCTGTTGCACAATGGATAAAATAATAGTAAAAATTCTATTCATTGTACAACAGATAGAATAATAATAATAATTCTATCTATTATGCAACAGATAGAATAATAAAAAATTCTATCTGTTACGCAATAGATAAAATAATAAAAAAAATTTTAAACAGATAAAATAATAATAAAAATTATATCCATTGCGCAACGGATAAAATAATAAAAAAATTCTATCTGGTGTACAACAGATAGAATAATAATAAAAATTTTATCTGTTGTGTAATGGATAGAATAATAATAAAAATTTTATCTGTTGCGCAACGGATAGAATAATAAAAAAATTCTATCCATTACGCAATGGATAGAATAATAATAATAAAAATTCTATCCGTTACGCAACGGATAGAATAATAAAAAAATTCTATCTGTTGTGCAATGGATAGAATAATAAAAAAATTCTATCCGTTGTGTAACAGATAGAATAATAATAATAAAAATTCTATCTGTTGTGCAACGGATAAAATAATAAAAAAATTTTATCTGTTGTGCAACGGATAGAATAATAATAAAAATTCTATCTGTTGCCCAACAGATAAAATAATAAAAAAATTCTATTTGTTACATAATAGATAAAATAATAATAAAAATTTTATCCATTACACAACAGATAAAATAATAATAATAATTCTATCTGTTGCGCAATGGATAGAATAATAATAATAAAAATTTTATCTGTTGCGCAACAGATAGAATAATAAAAAAAATTTTATCCGTTGCGCAATGGATAGAATAATAAAAAAATTCTATCTGTTGCGCAACAGATAGAATAATAATAAAAATTCTATCCATTGCACAACGGATAAACAGTGATGTTCAAAATGTGCTTCCAATGAAATTTTATTGAAATTGAAAGCCCCATTGGAAATTCCATTGGAAGAATTGAAAGTTCCAATGTCTCATCTGCATTGAAATCTTCCAATTAAATACTTTGGCTATTGTATATAATAACTAAAATTTCAATATTTCCAATACTTTTAATATGATCTTTTAAATGAATATAAATATTTGATAATTTATAAAAAAGTAAATAAGAAATTAAAAATTTGTTTAATTCTTTTTTAATACTCTGGAATACTTAAATACAATATACAAATACAATGTTAAACTAATAAAATTTAATAAATTATATAATATAAATACAATATTGATAAAATTTAATAAATTTTTATAATATTTATGTTATGTGTCTTATAATAAATATCTTCCAATGAAAATTTATTGAAATTGGAAGCCTATTGTAAAGCTCCTCAAAAGCCTTAAGGCTTGCGAGCCTAGTGAGTCGAGCCGAGCCAAACTTGATATTATAGGCTTATAAACTCGCGAGCCTTAGGTTCACAAGCCAAGCTCAACTAAGGCTTGATTCATAAGGCTCGAGCTGGCTCGTGAACCTTATAATAGGCTCGTGAACCTCATAATAGGCTCATGAGCCTCATAGTAGGCTCGCGAACCTTAAAAATTTTATCCGTTGCACAACGGATAGAATAATAAAAAAATTCTATCTGTTGCGTAATGGATAGAATAATAAAAATTCTATCTGTTGTACAACAGATAGAATAATAATAAAAATTCTATCCATTGCGCAACAGATAAATAATAATAAAAATTCTATCTGTTGCGCAAAGAATAAAATAATAAAAAAATTTTATTCGTTATGAAATGGATAAAATAATAATAAAAATTCTATCCGTTGCGCAACAGATCGAATAATAAAAAAAATTTTATCTGTTGTGTAACGAATAGAATAATAATAAAAATTTTATCCATTGTGTAACAGATAGAATAATAAAAAAATTCTATCTGTTGCATAACGTATAGAATAATAAAAAAAATTCTATCCGTTATACAACAGATAGAATAATAAAAAAAATTCTATTCGTTGCGCAACGGATAAAATAATAATAAAAATTCTATCTGTTGCGTAACGGATAGAATAATAAAAAAAATTCTATCTGTTGCGTAATGAATAGAATAATAAAAAAATTCTATCTGTTGCACAACGGATAGAATGATAATAAAAATTCTATCTATTACGTAACGAATGGAATAATAATAATAAAAATTCTATCCATTACGCAATGGATAAAATAATAAAAAAAATTCTATTCATTGCATAACGGATAAAATAATAATAAAAAATTCTATCCGTTGCGCAATGGATAGAATAATAATAAAAATTCTATCTGTTATATACGTGTTGCCCCAAATCCCAAATAATTTGGAATTTGGGATGCCAAAATGCACAAATTACTAGTATTTGGGATTTGGGATTTGGGATTTCGGCAAAAAATACTAATTTGGGATTTGGCATTTTGGCATTTGGATTTTGAATTTGGGCGGCAGGTATAATCTATTGCACAACGAATAGAATAATAAAAAAATTCTATCCGTTACGTAACAGATAGAATAATATTAAAAATTCTATCCATTGTGCAACAGATAGAATGATAATAAAAATTCTATCAATTGCGCAATGGATAGAATAATAATAATAAAAATTTTATCCGTTGCACAACGGATAAAATAATAATAAAAAATTTTATCCATTGCGCAACGGATAGAATAATAAAAAAATTCTATATATTGCGTAACAGATAGAATAATAATAAAAATTCTATCCGTTGCGTAACGGATAGAATAATAATAATAATTCTATTCGTTGTGCAATGGATAGAATAATAAAAAAATTCTATCTGTTGCGCAACGGATAGAATAATAATAATAATTCTATCTGTTGCGTAACAGATAGAATAATAAAAAAATTCTATCCATTGTTACTAGAAAGAATTACCATGGTCAAAATATACTAAAACACATGACCATAATATTAATTAACCCTGTATTCTAATAGAAGTTATTATATAACAACGGAAATATTAATATCAATATAATAGTCTTATTTAATAATTAATAACAAATAGTAATATTTAACAATAATTAGTAACATTTATTAACATATATTTTAACATTTTAATCACATAAATTATAGTAACACAAGTCACATGTTCACGTGACATGATTACACAAATATTATATAATTATTAACATTTATTATTAATTAGTATTACTTAGTATTAATTATTATTACATAGTATTCCTTAGTATTAATTATTAGTATAACATATATTCTATATTTAGCAAGTTATATAGTAAATATATTAGTCAATAGTATTAGTGCACAGTAAGGCACAGTAAGGCACAGTAAGGCACAGTAATGGCACAGTAACCTAAAAAGTTATAAAAAGAGAATGTATTGAATGTATTCGACTTGGTTCCTACAGTTTTGAAAAGTTTTGAATAGCTTTTGGTTGTAGAATTTTGTAAGAAATGAAAATTATCTTATAATAAAATTTTATCAATTAAAACTCCAAGAAATAACTTGTAAAAATTAACCGGTAAATAAAATGTTAAAAAGATTATTTAATAAAATACTTTATTAAATAAACCCTGAAATTCTGGAATAAATAATATCAGGAAATTTTATAAGGCGAAAACTTGCGAAAAGTTTGTGCAAGTTTCCGAAGGTGTCAAAAATTTTCACAAATTTTCGTGTATTTTTTTCATTTTTTTAACTTCGCTCGCGATTTTCGAAACACAGAGCGATTTTCTACTAAGATATTTCTAAGATAAATAGAACGGCCTTGTTCTTGGCTACAAAATGATATATATTTCATCCTTGTAGCATCGATATTCGCGAAATTATTCCAGTTTAAAGAAAAAGCGTCTGTGAAAAAATCGTGCGAAAATTTCTGAAAAACTTACGAAAATTTTTGTGATGCAAAATTTTACAAAATTTTAGCAAGTTTTCTGGAAATTTTCGCATGATTTTTTCACAGACGCTTTTTCTTTAAACTGGAATAATTTCGCGAATATCAATGCTACAAGAATGAAATATATATCATTTTGTAGTCAAGAACAAGGCCATTCTATTTATCTTAGAAATATCTTAGTAGAAAATCGCTCTGTGTTTCGAAAATCGCGAGCGAAGTTAAAAAAATAAAAAAAAACGCACGAAAATTTGCAGAAATTTTCGACACCTTCAGAAATTTGTGCAAATTTCCGCCTCATAAAATTTTCTGATGAATCAAATATTATAATTAATTAATGAAAAGTATACATGTTCCCAAAATTGATTTTGGATTTTTGAGGTATTTCGACTTTTTGAGATTTATACAGAATCTATTCTATATATGGAAGTAAAAAAAGTACCCAGTTATGTGTATCTTCAATCAAAGAATAAATCTAGGTGGTCAAAAAATTTCGGGTTTTAAGTAAAATAATTTCGTCTTCTATGAAAAACTATTTCGACTTTTTTCTCCAAAATATCAATTTCGGGGCCCCAAAATAATTTTGCGTGCAAGTATAATGAAAAGATTATTAATGTTATGCTTAATTGCTTAATTGTATAACATTATAATTATTGAGTTAATAATAATAATATTACCTGAATCTCTTGGATAATCATCAGGAAATTTTATAAGGCAGAAACTTGCGAAAAGTTTGCGCAAGTTTCCGAAAGTGTTGAAAATTTCCACAAATTCTCGTACGTTTTTTTTCATTTTTTTAACTTCGCTCGCGATTTTNTTCGAAAATCGCGAGCGAAGTTAAAAAAATAAAAAAAAACGCACGAAAATTTGCAGAAATTTTCGACACCTTCAGAAATTTGTGCAAATTTCCGCCTCATAAAATTTTCTGATGAATCAAATATTATAATTAATTAATGAAAAGTATACATGTTCCCAAAATTGATTTTGGATTTTTGAGGTATTTCGACTTTTTGAGATTTATACAGAATCTATTCTATATATGGAAGTAAAAAAAGTACCCAGTTATGTGTATCTTCAATCAAAGAATAAATCTAGGTGGTCAAAAAATTTCGGGTTTTAAGTAAAATAATTTCGTCTTCTATGAAAAACTATTTCGACTTTTTTCTCCAAAATATCAATTTCGGGGCCCCAAAATAATTTTGCGTGCAAGTATAATGAAAAGATTATTAATGTTATGCTTAATTGCTTAATTGTATAACATTATAATTATTGAGTTAATAATAATAATATTACCTGAATCTCTTGGATAATCATCAGGAAATTTTATAAGGCAGAAACTTGCGAAAAGTTTGCGCAAGTTTCCGAAAGTGTTGAAAATTTCCACAAATTCTCGTACGTTTTTTTTCATTTTTTTAACTTCGCTCGCGATTTTCGAAGCACAGAGTGATTTTCTAAAAAGATATTTCTAAGATAAATAGAATGGCCTTGTTCTTGACTATACTTGTACTATACGTGTTACCCAAATCCCAAATAATTTGAGATTTGGGACGCCAAAATGCACAAATTACTAGTATTTGAGATTTGGGATTTCGGCAAAAAATACTAATTATAATTTGGGATTTGGGATTTGGGATTTTGGCATTTGGGATTTTGGCATTCGGATTTTGAAATTGGGTGGCAGGTATAACTTGCACGCAAAATTATTTTGGGATCCCGAAATTGATATTTTGGAGAAAAAAGTCGAAATAGCTTTTTATAGAAGACGAAATTATTTTACTTAAAATCCGAAATTTTTTGACTACCCAGATTTATTCTTTGATTAAAGATACATATAACTGGGTACTTTTTTTACTTCTATATGTAGAATAGATTCTGTATAAATCTCAAAAAGTCGAAATACCTCAAAAATCCAAAATCAATTTTGGAAATATGTATATTCTTGGCTACAAAATGATATATATTTCATCCTTGTAACATCGATGTTTGCGAAGTTATTCCAGTTTAAAGAAAAAGCGTCTGTGAAAAAATTGTGCAAAAATTTCCGGAAAATTTGCACAAGTTTTCTGAAAATTTTCGCACAATTTTTTCACAGACGCTTTTTCTTTAAACTGGAATAACTTCACGAATATCGATGCTACAAGGATGAAATATATATCATTTTGTAGCCAAGAACAAGGCCGTTCTATTTATCTTAGAAATATCTTAGTAGAAAATCGCTCTGTGTTTCGAAAATCGCGAGCGAAGTTAAAAAAATGAAAAAAA
>PQFF01000210.1:139687-156522 GCA_003547095.1 Diversispora epigaea
GAAGTTATTCCAGTTTAAAGAAAAAGCGTCTGTGAAAAAATTGTGCAAAAATTTCCGGAAAATTTGCACAAGTTTTCTGAAAATTTTCGCACAATTTTTTCACAGACGCTTTTTCTTTAAACTGGAATAACTTCACGAATATCGATGCTACAAGGATGAAATATATATCATTTTGTAGCCAAGAACAAGGCCGTTCTATTTATCTTAGAAATATCTTAGTAGAAAATTGCTTTGTGCTTCAAAAATCGCGAGCGAAGTTAAAAAAATGAAAAAAACACACAAAAATTTGCGAAAATTTTTGACACCTTCGGAAATTTGCGCAAATTTCCGCCTCGTAAAATTTCCTGATGATATCATCAAACAAAAGAGAAGTCGAAACATTAATGTCAAATGTAAATGGAGAATATTATTATCTTTAAGATAATAAACCCTGTATTAATAACAACTATATCAAAAGAATACCGAAATATTAAATAGAAGTCAGGATACCGGATGAAGATCTTATGAATAAAGGAATATAAGAACAATATAATAAAGTAATGAATGAATAAATGAGAGAAATAACCAAATAACAAATAAAGGATACTTGAATATAAAATCATAGAATAATCGATAAATAATCAACGAAAAATCTGATTTCCTTTCTAAAATAACTGAATTAGTGGTGCCTTCTAATTGACAGTCTTGTATCTATCGGGGAAAAACTATAAACTCCTAAAAGAACCATAAAGTCACCCTTAGAATTATATCTTTATCAAAGGCAAGTGACACTATTGCGCAATAGATAGAATAATAAAAAAATTCTATCCGTTGCGCAATGGATAGAATAATAAAAAAATTCTATTCGTTGCGTAATGGATAGAATAATAAAAATTCTATCTGTTGCGTAATGGATAGAATAATAAAAAAAATTCTATCTGTTGCGCAACGAATAGAATAATAATAAAAAATTCTATCTGTTGTGCAACAGATAGAATAATAATAAAAAATTCTATCCATTACGCAATGGATAGAATAATATAAAAAATTTTATCTGTTACGCAACAGATAGAATAATAAAAAAATTCTATCTGTTGCGTAACAGATAGAATAATAATAAAAATTTTATCCATTGCACAACAGATAGAATAATAAAAAAATTCTATCCATTGCGCAACGGATAGAATAATAATAAAATTCTATCCGTTGCGCAACAGATAAAATAATAATAATAATTCTATCTGTTGTGCAACAGATGGAATAATATAAGGCTCGCGAGCCTGTTATGAGACTCGCGAGCCTGTGAGCCAAGCCAAACCTTATTTATATAGGCTCAGCTCGGCTCAAGCCTAAATTTTTGGGCTTGGCTTGGCTCAAGCTTTATGAGACTCGGCTCGATTCATGAGAAGCTTTAGTTAGGGATGGTAGGCGCAATACGAATTGAGCCAGGAATTTAGCCAGATTTAATTTAGCCAATTGAGCCTGGAATTTAGCCACAGCGCAATTAGGCGCAATGGTTAAATTCTGGTGCAAAGGCTAAATAATGGCGCAATTATAAAATTTATTAAATAATTATTTTTAAATTTTTAAAAATAATTAATTTTAGCTTTAATTTCAAATCAATTTTACGTAACTGGGAGCGATTTTCTACTATGATATTTCTATGACAGATCGAAAGATCTGGTTCTTAGCTACAAGATGATATATATTTCATTTCTGTAACATTAAAATTGACCAAATTATAGCTATTTTAAAACAATATATTAAAATGTTAATATCAGTAAAATTAATTAATAATTTTATCTGATCAACCTTTTGTCACGTGACCAAAATTGCGCCAGCCAATCAGAAATTGCGCCTGAATTTAGCCAGAATAACATTAATTAGCCTTTGAGCCAGAATTTAGCCGGCGCAATTTAATTAGCCTTTGAGTCAGAATTTAGCCAGAATTTAGCTGGCGCAAAATTAATTAACCAAAGGCGCAATTATTGAGCCAACCTTCATATCAATTGAGCCTTCCACTCTTAGCTTTAGCCTATTGGAAGGATCAGAATTAGAAGTGACATAGTACTTCCAACTTCCAGAGAATATCACTGCGGATAAAATAATAATAAAAATTCTATCTGTTGCNCCACAGCGCAATTAGGCGCAATGGTTAAATTCTGGTGCAAAGGCTAAATAATGGCGCAATTATAAAATTTATTAAATAATTATTTTTAAATTTTTAAAAATAATTAATTTTAGCTTTAATTTCAAATCAATTTTACGTAACTGGGAGCGATTTTCTACTATGATATTTCTATGACAGATCGAAAGATCTGGTTCTTAGCTACAAGATGATATATATTTCATTTCTGTAACATTAAAATTGACCAAATTATAGCTATTTTAAAACAATATATTAAAATGTTAATATCAGTAAAATTAATTAATAATTTTATCTGATCAACCTTTTGTCACGTGACCAAAATTGCGCCAGCCAATCAGAAATTGCGCCTGAATTTAGCCAGAATAACATTAATTAGCCTTTGAGCCAGAATTTAGCCGGCGCAATTTAATTAGCCTTTGAGTCAGAATTTAGCCAGAATTTAGCTGGCGCAAAATTAATTAACCAAAGGCGCAATTATTGAGCCAACCTTCATATCAATTGAGCCTTCCACTCTTAGCTTTAGCCTATTGGAAGGATCAGAATTAGAAGTGACATAGTACTTCCAACTTCCAGAGAATATCACTGCGGATAAAATAATAATAAAAATTCTATCTGTTGCATAACGGATAGAATAATAAAAAAATTCTATCTGTTGCGCAACAGATAGAATAATAATAAAAATTCTATTCATTACGCAACAGATAAAATAATAATAAAAATTTTATCTATTATGCAACAGATAAAATAATAATAAAAATTCTATCTGTTGCGCAACAGATAGAATAATAATAAAAATTCTATCTGTTACGCAACAGATAGAATAATAATAAAAATTCTATTTGTTGCGTAACAAATAGAATAATAATAAAAATTCTATCTGATGCGCAATGGATAAAATAATAATAAAAATTCTATTTGTTGCGCAATGGATAGAATAAGGATAAAATAATAATAAAAATTCTATTTAATGCGTAACATATAGAATAATATAAGGCTCATGAGCCTACTATAAGGCTCGCAAACCTACTATAAGGCTCGCAAGCTTGCTATAAGGCTCGCAAGCTTGCTATAAGACTCGCAAGCCTGCTATGAGGCTCGCAAGCCTGTTATAAGGTTCGCAAGCCTGTGAGCCAAGCCAAGTCTTACTTATATAGGCTCAACTCGGCTCAAGCCTAACTTATAAATTTAGGCTCGAGCCAAGCCTAAACTTTTGGGCTTGGCTCAGCTTAGCTCGATTCATGAGAAGCTTTAATATTAGTAATGGTGACAGTAGTGGCAACTCGTTTTCAAGTTCATCTGAAGAGTTACAAAATTCTTCTTCATTGTCTAATTTATGTTATAAAATTTATTAGAAAATTTAGTAATAAAAATTTTAAAAAAAAATATTATTAAAGACAATATTTATTAAATTTTTTTCACATTTTTCCTTAATAATGTCTTCGATTATCTTTACGTAATAATTATTAAGATTAAAAATTATTTGAGTAATCATAATCACCTATATTATATAAATGTTCAAAATGTCGCATAATTCGCCTTACACTTTATCGATTATATAACTCATATAAGTTGTTCTAAAATTTTTTTAATATTTTTTTATAACCAGCAATTTTTCTATTCAGAAACTTTCTCAAACTTTATACTATTGATTGATAATAATGAAAAAACTTCATATATAACAGTTTTTATTTTTATACTTAGTCCTTTCTGAATACTTCAAAACTTTTCGATTATCTATTAAATATTTTTATTTTAATTAATTATAGATTTAAATTTAATTTAATATATATTTTAAAGAAAAATTTTTATTACAGATTTTTTGATTGTTTTTTCGAAAAAAAGATATCTATTTCATATTTTCAATATGTAAATAGATATATAAAACTTTATAATGTTAGTATAGAAGAATTCAATACAGAAGTTTCAGAAGTTACTGATATGTTATTAAATAATGATGATTTTAATCATATAAAAAAAAGACAAAGTGTTCAAAAAATAAAAAATTTATCATCAGGTTCTAAAATAACAAATTTATTTAAATATGGTGATTATAATTTTAATATTTCAGTTTCATTAGAAGTTATCAGTAATATTTCAGAATGTTTTGAAAAAATTTTATTCGAAAGTTTGTGAAATAAAGATTCAGATGTTAAAAGTTTATAAAATAAAGATTCAAATATCGAATGTTTATAAATGAAAACTCAAATATCAGAAGTGAAAGTTCACAAAATAAAAATTCAAATATTGAAGAGTTTCTAAATGAAATCTATGCTGATTTAATAATACTGGTTGAAATTTGGAATATCAGAAACTTATCGGGTATCTATATCAGGAAATTTTATAAGGCAGAAACTTATGAAAATTTGCGTAAGTTTCTGAAGGTATCAAAAATTTTCATACGTTTTTTTTTATTTTTTTTAACTTTGCTTGCAATTTTTGAAGCACAGAATGATTTTCTACTAAGGTATTTTTAAAATAAATAGAACAGCCTTATTCTTATATCAGTAAATTTTTTTAAATGTAAGCTTTCGAAGTTCTTCACTCTGATAACCTTCGAATATTTTCAACATAAACATAATATTTATGAAGGTTATTGGTACCGAAAACCTTTATTTTTATTAATAGCATCAGGAATTAAATATAAACGTTCTAGTGCGTCTAAAATACACCGATCTATAGCGTCCTACGAACACCACCTACGTTCATATAGCGTATTAAATATGCCATTCTAGTACATTCTCCGAACGCTTCGTATATATAGCGTACTAGAACGCACCGTTCTAGTGCG
Organism: Diversispora epigaea; assembly: GCA_003547095.1. Lineage (NCBI taxonomy): Eukaryota > Fungi > Glomeromycota > Glomeromycetes > Diversisporales > Diversisporaceae > Diversispora > Diversispora epigaea. The sequence continues at coordinate 144,604 of PQFF01000210.1, forward strand.
TTCTCCGAACGTTTCGTATATATAGCGTACTAGAACGTACCGTTCTAGTACGTTCTTCAAACGTTTCGTATATATAGCGTACTAGAACGCACCGTTCTAGTGCGTTCTCCAGACGTTTCGTATATATAGCGTCCTAGAACGCCTCTATATAATTCCGGATGTAAAACGTAATACTCCAGAGGTTATTGATAAAGCTCCTCATGAATCGAGCTGAGCCGAGCCTCATAAAGCTCGAGCCAAGCCAAGCCCAAAAGTTTAGGCTTGGCTTGAGCCTAAATTTATAAGTTAGGCTTGAGCCAAGCCGAGCCTATATAAGTAAGGCTTGGCTTGGCTCACAGGCTCACGAGCCTCATAGTAAGCTTGCGAGCCTCATAATAGGCTCACGAGCCTCATAGCAGGCTTGCGAGCCTCATAGTAGACTCGCGAGCCTTATATTATTCTATTCGTTGCGCAACAGATAGAATTATTATTATTATTTTATCTGTTGCGCAACGAATAGAATTTTTATTATTATTCTATCCGTTGCGCAACGGATATAATTTTTTTATTATTCTATCCGTTGCGTAACAGATAGAATTTTTTTTATTATTTTATTCGTTGCGCAACAGATAGAATTTTTATTATTATTCTATCTGTTGCGCAACAGATAGAATTTTTTTATTATTCTATCTGTTGCGCAATGAATAGAATTTTTTATATTATTCTATCCATTGCGCAACAGATAAAATTTTTTATTATTATTCTATCTGTTGCGCAATGGATAGAATTTTTTATTATTATTCAATCCATTACGCAATGGATAGAATTTTTTATTATTATTCTATCTGTTGCACAACGGATAGAATTTTTTATTATTATTCTATCTGTTGCGCAACGGATAGAATTTTTTATTATTATTCTATCCGTTGCGCAACGGATAGAATTATTATTATTATTATTATATCCGTTGCGCAACGGATAGAATTTTTTATTATTCTATCCGTTGCGCAACGGATAGATTTTTTATTATTATTCTATCCGTTGCGCAACGAATAGAATTTTTTATTATTATTCTATCCGTTGCGCAACGAATAGAATTTTTTATTATTATTCTATCCGTTGCGCAACGAATAGAATTTTTTATTATTATTCTATCCGTTGCGCAACGAATAGAATTTTTTATTATTATTCTATCCGTTGCGCAACGAATAGAATTTTTTATTATTATTCTATCCGTTGCGCAACGAATAGAATTTTTTATTATTATTCTATCCGTTGCGCAACGAATAGAATTTTTTATTATTATTCTATCCGTTGCGCAACGAATAGAATTTTTTATTATTATTCTATCCGTTGCGCAACGAATAGAATTTTTTATTATTATTCTATCCGTTGCGCAACGAATAGAATTTTTTATTATTATTCTATCCGTTGCGCAACGAATAGAATTTTTTATTATTATTCTATCCGTTGCGCAACGAATAGAATTTTTTATTATTATTCTATCCGTTGCGCAACGAATAGAATTTTTTATTATTATTCTATCCGTTGCGCAACGAATAGAATTTTTTATTATTATTCTATCCGTTGCGCAACGGATAGAATTTTTTATTATTATTCTATCCGTTGCGCAACGGATAGAATTATTATTATTATTATTATATCCGTTGCGCAACGGATAGAATTTTTTATTATTCTATCCGTTGCGCAACGGATAGAATTTTTTTATTATTCTATCCGTTGTGCAACAGATAGAATTTTTATTATTATTATTCTATCCGTTGCGCAACGAATAGAATTTTTTATTATTATTCTATCCATTGCGCAATGGATAGAATTTTTATTATTATTATTCTATCCGTTACGCAACAGATAGAATTTTTATTATCATTCTGTCCGTTGCGCAATGGATAGAATAATAATAAAAATTCTATCTGTTGCGCAACAGATAGAATTTTTTTATTATTCTATCCATTGCGCAACAGATAGAATTTTTATTATTATTCTATCCATTGCGCAACGGACAGAATGATAATAAAAATTCTATCTGTTGCGTAACGGATAGAATAATAATAATAAAAATTCTATCTGTTGCACAACGGATAGAATAATAAAAAAATTCTATCCGTTGCGCAACGGATAGAATAATAATAAAAAATTCTATCCGTTGTGCAACAGATAGAATAATAATAAAAAATTCTATCCGTTGTGCAACAGATAGAATAATAATAAAAAATTCTATCCGTTGTGCAACAGATAGAATAATAATAAAAAATTCTATCCGTTGTGCAACAGATAGAATAATAATAAAAAATTCTATCCGTTGTGCAACAGATAGAATAATAATAAAAAATTCTATCCGTTGTGCAACAGATAGAATAATAATAAAAAATTCTATCCGTTGTGCAACAGATAGAATAATAATAAAAAATTCTATCCGTTGTGCAACAGATAGAATAATAATAAAAAATTCTATCCGTTGCGCAACAGATAGAACAATAATAAAAATTCTATCCGTTGCGCAACGGATAGAATAATAAAAAATTATATCTGTTGCGCAACAGATAGAATAATAATAAAAATTCTATCTGTTGCGCAACAGATAGAATTTTTTTATTATTCTATCCATTGCGCAACAGATAGAATTTTTATTATTATTCTATCCATTGCGCAACAGATAGAATTTTTTTATTATTCTATCCGTTGCGAAACGGATAGAATTTTTATTATTATTCTATCTGTTGCGCAACAGATATAATTTTTTATTATTCTATCCGTTGCGCAACGGATAGAATATTTTTTATTATTCTATCCGTTGCGCAACGGATAGAATTTTTATTATTGTTCTATCTGTTGCGCAACGGATAGAATTTTTTTTATTATTCTATCTGTTGTGCAATGGATAGAATTTTTATTATTATTCTATTCGTTGCGCAACAGATAGAATTTTTTTATTATTCTATCTGTTACACAACAGATAGAATTTTTATTATTATCTATCCGTTGCGCAACAGATAGAATTTTTTTATTATTCTATCCGTTGCGAAACGGATAGAATTTTTTTATTATTCTATCCGTTGCGCAACGGATAGAATTTTTTTATTATTCTATCCGTTGTGCAACAGATAAAATTTTTAAGGCTCGCAAGCCTGCTATGAGGCTCGCGAGCCGGCTCGAGCCTTATGAATCAAGCCTTAATTGAGCTTGGCTAGTGAGCCTAAGGCTTGCAAGCCTATGAGTCTATAATATTAGGCTTGGCTCAGCTCGACTCGCTAGGCTCGCGAGACTTAAAGCTTTTGAGGAGCTTTAGTTATTGATATCGATAACCTTCAATAACCTTCACTTTATCATAATAAACGTAATATTTGCGAAGGTTATTGGTCCAATAACTTTCAATAACCTTTGAAAACAAAATTATTATAATAACCTCCGACATAAAAAATTTCCTAATGTAGCTATAAAATGGTATATATTTTTTCTTAGTAACATCGATATTCACGAAGTTATTCTAATTTAAAGAAAGAACATCTGTGAAAAAAATTGTACGAAAATTTCTGAAAACTTGTGAAAATTCTCGCAAATTTGTGGAATTTTGTATCACGAAAATTTTCACACAATTTTTTCACAGATACTCTTTCTTTAAACTGGAATAACCTCGCAAATATTGATGCTACAAGGATGAATATACATCATTTTGTAACCAGAAACAAGACTGTTCTATTTATCTTGAAAATATCTTAATAGAAAATCACTCTGTGCTTCGAAAATTGCGAACAAAATTAAAAAAATAAAAAAAAAAACATGAAAATTTGTAGAAATTTTTAATACCTTTAAAAATTTGCGCAAATTTCTGTCACATAAAATTTTCTGATATATCTTCTTCCAAATAGGTCCCTGATAGGTTCTCAATATCTACTTATATTACACTTATCAGATACCCAATAAGTGTAGTAGTTATGCCTAGGGATGGTTATACGTGTTGCCCAAATCCCAAATAATTTGAGATTTGGGATGCTAAAATGCACAAATTACTAGTATCTGGGATTTGAGATTTGGGATTTCGGCAAAAAATACTAATTATAATTTGGAATTTGGAATTTGGGATTTTGGCATTTGGGATTTCGGCATTTAGATTTTGAATTTGGGCGGCAGGTATAGGGATGGTAGGCGCAATACGAATTGAGCCAGGAATTTAGCCAGATTTAATTTAGCCAATTAAGCCTGGAATTTAGTTATGGCTATACTTGTACGCAAAATTATTTTGGGTCCCGAAATTGGTATTTTGGAGAAAAAAGTCGAAATAGTTTTTTATAGAAGACAAAATTATTTTACTTAAAACCCGAAATTTTTTGACCACCTAGATTTATTCTTTGATTAAAAATACACACAACTGGGTATTTTTTTTACTTCTATATATAGAATAGATTCTACATAAATCTCAAAAAATCGAAATACTTTAAAAATCCAAAATCAATTTTGGGAACATGTATAGCCACGGCGCAATCAGGCACAATGGCTAAATTCTGACGCAAAGGCTAAATAATGGCGCAATTCTGATTGGCTGGTGCAATTATAAAATTTATTAAATAATTATTTTTAAATTTTTAAAAATAATTAATTTTAACTTTAATTTCAAATCAATTTTACGTAACTAGAAGCGATTTTCTACTATGATATTTCTATGACAGATCTTTCGATCTGGTTCTTAGCTACAAGATGATATATATTTCATTTCTGTAACATTAAAATTGACCAAATTATAGCTATTTTAAAACAATATATTAAAATGTTAATATCAGTAAAATTAATTAATAATTTTATCTGATAAACCTTTTGTCACGTGACCAAAATTGCGCCAGCCAATCAGAAATTGTGCCTGAATTTAGCCAGAAAAAAATTAATTAGCCTTTGAGCCAGAATTTAGCCAGCGCAATTTAATTAGCCTTTGAGCCAGAATTTAGCTGGTGCAAAATTAATTAGCCAAAGGTGCAATTATTGAGCCAACCTTCATATCAATTGAGCCTTCCACCCTTAGTTATGCTTAATATTGTATACTTATCGCGAACTTATCGGTTATATTTTTTACATATATCAGGTATTTAGTTTTTAACTATTTTTCAAAATTAATTGGGTACTCGATTTTTTTTAAATACTATCGAAGATCTATCAGTTAACTTTTGACTGCTAATAGACTCCTGATATTTTATTTATATTGTGTCTATTGGATACCCGATTAATAATATCTGACGGAATTAATATATTAAGACAAGAGTTGCAACTTTGCAACAATTCACAATATCGCAATTATACTGCAATGTCACAATTATACCTGCCACCTAAATTCAAAATCCAAATGTCAAAATCCCAAATGCCAAAATCCCAAATCCCAATCCCAATAATTAGTATTTTTTGCCGAAATCCCAAATCCCAAATCCCAAATACTAGTAATTTGTGCATTTTGGCATCCCAAATCTCAAATTATTTGAGATTTGGGCAACACGTATAGTCACAATTATGTCGCAATGTTATAATTATGTCATAATATCGCAATTATATTATAATATTGCAATTATGCTACAATATTATAATGATTTTATAATGTTGTAATTATTCTACATTAAAGATACTGCTAGAATTAATATATTAAGGCAAGAATTACAATTGTTCCCTTAATTGCGTTTATGCTATACATGTCGTCAAAACTAATTTGGCCTTGACTCAACTCTTAAAATTTCAATTTTTAATTGTATCTGACTCAACTAATTGCGTCAACCACTAGTAAAAATCAAAATTTACTTTGACTCAACTCCAATTTTTCTCAATTTTAATTGCGTCTGACTCAATTCAATAGTTTTGACGACATGTATAGTTTATGCCATAATGTTGTAATTCTGCTGTAATACTATAATTTTGACTGTAATGTTGTAATTATGTCATAACATAATTATAAATAAAATCAGAAATAATTGTTGATAGTTACTATATATAAAAGATTTTATTCTATAAGTAAATTTTAAAAATGGAATTAATTACATTTATGAATGAGAATATAGTAGAGGAAGCGATCCGTGGATGACTTATCCGTCAATCCGACGGATTATCCGTGGTGACACGGATTGACAGATCATTTTTTAAAAATTTAAAAGATCCGGATTAAAAAAAATATAATCCGGATTAATTCGGATTATATATATCAATCCGCGGATTAATCACAGATTGATTACAGATTGAAGGATTAATCCGGATTGTTCTCTAATCCGAGGATTATTCTTTTAATCTGTAAATTATTTTTTTAATCTGTGATATGATATTTCTTTCTTTAAATATTATATTACAATTATTATTTTGAGTTAAAAAGATAATTATATAGTTTAAAAGAGTTTAAAGTTATAAGTGAGTAATATTATATTTATTTTATTAGTTTAGAATATTTTCAGGTATTTAAAGGTACTAACTATTACTTTTTAGAACTATTTTTATAGTAAAATCGGCACATTACTCACATTACTATTCTATAGATCTAAACAAGAAAGAAGAGTAATTAAATAGTTTTAAAGGAGTTTATAGAGTTGTAAATAGATAATATTTCGTTTATTTTATTAGTTTAGATAATTTTTAGATATTTAAAGGTACTAATTATTACTTTTTAATTATTTTTAGAACTATTTTTTAGTAAAATCGGGTGGCGCAGTACCGTTTTTATAGATTTAGATTAAAAAATGATAATTATATAATTTAAAAAATTATAAGTGAGTAATATTTCGTTTATTTTATTAGTTTAGAATATTTTTAGATATTTAAAGGTACTAACTATTACTTTTTAAAATTATTTTATAGTGAAATCAGTACATTATTCACATTACTATTTTATAGATCTAAATAAGAAAGAAGAGTAATTATATAGTTTTAAAGGAGTTTATAGAGTTGTAAGTGGATAATACTTCATTTATTTTATTAGTTTAGATAATTTTTAGATATTTAAAAGTATTAATTATTACTTTTTGATTATTTTTAGAACTATTTTTTAGTGAAATCGGGTGGTGCAGTACCGTTTTTATAAATTTAAATTAAAAAAAAGATAATTATATAATTTAAAAAGTTATAAGTGAGTAATATTTCGTTTGTTTTATTAATTTAGAATATTTTTAGATATTTAAAGGTACTAACTATTACTTTTTAAAACTATTTTATAGTGAAATCAACACATTATTCACATTACTATTCTATAGATCTAAACAAGAAAGAAGAGTAATTATATAGTTTTAAAAGAGTTTATAGAGTTGTAAATAAATAATATTTCATTTATTTTATTAGTTTAGATAATTTTTAGATATTTAAAAGTATTAATTATTACTTTTTAATTATTTTTAGAACTATTTTTAGTGAAATCGGGTGGCGCAGTACCGTTTTTATAGATTTAGATTAAAAAATAATAATTATATAATTTAAAAAATTATAAGTGAGTAATATTTCATTTCTTTTATTAGTTTAGAATATTTTTAAATATTTAAAAGTACTAACTATTACTTTTTAAAACTATTTTATAGTGAAATCGGTACATTATTCACATTACTATTCTATAGATCTAAACAAGAAAAAAGAGTAATTATATAGTTTTAAAGGAGTTTATAGAATTGTAAATAGATAATATTTCGTTTATTTTATTAGTTTAGATAATTTTTAGATATTTAAAAGTATTAATTATTACTTTTTGATTATTGTTAAAACTATTTTTTAGTGAAATCGGGTGGTGCAGTACCGTTTTTATAAATTTAAATTAAAAAAAAGATAATTATATAATTTAAAAAGTTATAAGTGAGTAATATTTTATTTGTTTTATTAATTTAGAATATTTCAGATATTTAAAGATATTAACTATTACTTTTTAAAACTATTTTATCGTAAACTCAGCACATTATTCACATTACTATTCTACAGATCTAAACAAGAAAGAAGAGTAATTAAATAGTTTTAAAGGAGTTTATAGAGTTAGAAATAGATAATACTTCGTTTATTTTATTAGTTTAGATAATTTTAGATATTTAAAAGTATTAATTATCACTTTTTGATTATTTTTAGAACTATTTTTAAGTGAAATCGGGTGGCGCAGTACCGTTTTTATAGATTTAGACAAAAAAAAAGATAATTATATAATTTAAAAAGTTATAAGTGAGTAATATTTTATTTGTTTTATTAATTTAGAATATTTCAGATATTTAAAGATATTAACTATTACTTTTTAAAACTATTTTATCGTAAACTCAGCACATTATTCACATTACTATTCTACAGATCTAAACAAGAAAGAAGAGTAATTAAATAGTTTTAAAGGAGTTTATAGAGTTAGAAATAGATAATACTTCGTTTATTTTATTAGTTTAGATAATTTTAGATATTTAAAAGTATTAATTATCACTTTTTGATTATTTTTAGAACTATTTTTAAGTGAAATCGGGTGGCGCAGTACCGTTTTTATAGATTTAGACAAAAAAAAAGATAATTATATAATTTAAAAAGTTATAAGTGAGTAATATTTTATTTGTTTTATTAATTTAGAATATTTCAGATATTTAAAGATATTAACTATTACTTTTTAAAACTATTTTATCGTAAACTCAGCACATTATTCACATTACTATTCTACAGATCTAAACAAGAAAGAAGAGTAATTAAATAGTTTTAAAGGAGTTTATAGAGTTAGAAATAGATAATACTTCGTTTATTTTATTAGTTTAGATAATTTTAGATATTTAAAAGTATTAATTATCACTTTTTGATTATTTTTAGAACTATTTTTAAGTGAAATCGGGTGGCGCAGTACCGTTTTTATAGATTTAGACAAAAAAAAAGATAATTATATAATTTAAAAAGTTATAAGTGAGTAATATTTTATTTGTTTTATTAATTTAGAATATTTCAGATATTTAAAGATATTAACTATTACTTTTTAAAACTATTTTATCGTAAACTCAGCACATTATTCACATTACTATTCTACAGATCTAAACAAGAAAGAAGAGTAATTAAATAGTTTTAAAGGAGTTTATAGAGTTAGAAATAGATAATACTTCGTTTATTTTATTAGTTTAGATAATTTTAGATATTTAAAAGTATTAATTATCACTTTTTGATTATTTTTAGAACTATTTTTAAGTGAAATCGGGTGGCGCAGTACCGTTTTTATAGATTTAGACAAAAAAAAAGATAATTATATAATTTAAAAAGTTATAAGTGAGTAATATTTTATTTGTTTTATTAATTTAGAATATTTCAGATATTTAAAGATATTAACTATTACTTTTTAAAACTATTTTATCGTAAACTCAGCACATTATTCACATTACTATTCTACAGATCTAAACAAGAAAGAAGAGTAATTAAATAGTTTTAAAGGAGTTTATAGAGTTAGAAATAGATAATACTTCGTTTATTTTATTAGTTTAGATAATTTTAGATATTTAAAAGTATTAATTATCACTTTTTGATTATTTTTAGAACTATTTTTAAGTGAAATCGGGTGGCGCAGTACCGTTTTTATAGATTTAGACAAAAAAAAAGATAATTATATAATTTAAAAAGTTATAAGTGAGTAATATTTTATTTGTTTTATTAATTTAGAATATTTCAGATATTTAAAGATATTAACTATTACTTTTTAAAACTATTTTATCGTAAACTCAGCACATTATTCACATTACTATTCTACAGATCTAAACAAGAAAGAAGAGTAATTAAATAGTTTTAAAGGAGTTTATAGAGTTAGAAATAGATAATACTTCGTTTATTTTATTAGTTTAGATAATTTTAGATATTTAAAAGTATTAATTATCACTTTTTGATTATTTTTAGAACTATTTTTAAGTGAAATCGGGTGGCGCAGTACCGTTTTTATAGATTTAGACAAAAAAAAAGATAATTATATAATTTAAAAAGTTATAAGTGAGTAATATTTTATTTGTTTTATTAATTTAGAATATTTCAGATATTTAAAGATATTAACTATTACTTTTTAAAACTATTTTATCGTAAACTCAGCACATTATTCACATTACTATTCTACAGATCTAAACAAGAAAGAAGAGTAATTAAATAGTTTTAAAGGAGTTTATAGAGTTAGAAATAGATAATACTTCGTTTATTTTATTAGTTTAGATAATTTTAGATATTTAAAAGTATTAATTATCACTTTTTGATTATTTTTAGAACTATTTTTAAGTGAAATCGGGTGGCGCAGTACCGTTTTTATAGATTTAGACAAAAAAAAAGATAATTATATAATTTAAAAAGTTATAAGTGAGTAATATTTTATTTGTTTTATTAATTTAGAATATTTCAGATATTTAAAGATATTAACTATTACTTTTTAAAACTATTTTATCGTAAACTCAGCACATTATTCACATTACTATTCTACAGATCTAAACAAGAAAGAAGAGTAATTAAATAGTTTTAAAGGAGTTTATAGAGTTAGAAATAGATAATACTTCGTTTATTTTATTAGTTTAGATAATTTTAGATATTTAAAAGTATTAATTATTACTTTTTGATTATTGTTAAAACTATTTTTTAGTGAAATCGGTACATTATTCACATTACTATTCTATAGATCTAAACAAGAAAAAAGAGTAATTATATAGTTTTAAAGGAGTTTATAGAGTTGTAAATAGATAATATTTCATTTATTTTATTAGTTTAAATAATTTTTAAATATTTCATCAGGAAACTTTTCGAGGCGTAAATTTACAGAAAATTTACGGAACCTACAGAAATTTACGCCTAAAAAAATTAATTTTTTTGACTTTGATCACTATTTATAAGACAGGGAGCGATTTTTTACTAAGATATTTCTATGACAGATCGAAAGATCCGGTTCTTAGCTACAAGATGATATGTGTTTCATTTCTGTAACATTAATATTTGCGAAGATATTCACGTTTAAAGTTTCACATTTGTGAAAAAATTTCCACGTAAATTTTCCGAAAATTTCCGTAATTCTGCCGGAAATTTCTATGACGTCACGTAAATTTCCGGCAGAATTACGGAAATTTTCGGAAAATTTACGTGGAAATTTTTTCACAAATGTGAAACTTTAAACGTGAATATCTTCGCGAATATTGATGTTACAGAAATGAAACACATATTATCTTGTAGCTAAGAACCAGATCTTTCGATCTGTCATAGNTAACTATTACTTTTTAAAACTATTTTATAATGAAATCAGCACATTATTCACATTACTATTCTATAGATCTAAACAAGAAAGAAGAGTAATTATATACTTTTAAAGGAGTTTATAGAGTTGTAAATAAATAATATTTCGTTTATTTTATTAGTTTAGATAATTTTTAGATATTTAAAAGTATTAATTATTACTTTTTGATTATTTTTAAAACTATATTTTAGTGAAATCGGGTGGCGCAGTACCGTTTTTATAGATTTAGATTAAAAAATAATAATTATATAATTTAAAAAATTATAAGTGAGTAATATTTCGTTTATTTTATTAGTTTAAATAATTTTTAGATATTTAAAAGTATTAATTATTACTTTTTGATTATTTTTAAAACTATTTTTTAGTGAAATCGGGTGGCGCAGTACCGTTTTTATAGATTTAGATTAAAAAAAAGATAATTAAATAGTTTAAAAAGTTATAAGTGAGTAATATTTTATTTGTTTTATTAATTTAGAATATTTTCAGATATTTAAAGATATTAACTATTACTTTTTAAAACTATTTTATAGTAAAATCAGCACATTATTCACATTACTATTCTATAGATCTAAACAAGAAAAAAGAGTAATTATATAGTTTTAAAGGAGTTTATAGAGTTGTAAATAAATAATATTTCATTTATTTTATTAGTTTAGATAATTTTTAGATATTTAAAAGTATTAATTATTACTTTTTGATTATTTTTAGAACTATTTTTTAGTGAAATC
>PQFF01000210.1:162204-174304 GCA_003547095.1 Diversispora epigaea
AAAGTTTCATTTCAAACAAACAGGTGTGTCGATGTGTAACTGTGATATACCTTTTTGTATATGTATTTCATATGAAAAATTTGTGTAACAAGGAACTTCTGTCATGCTATTATAGGATCTATCTGGATTTATAGGATTAAGGATCGGAACACTAGTTCTTGGTCTAAAATTTTTTATGTCTATAGATTACATTCTCAGCATTTTTTGTTATTAATTACATTTTTATTATTTACTTATTAAAATAAAAAATTTTATATGTAGTAACGATTGTGAATTATTTCCAGCTGATTTTGAAAAAGAGAGAAAAAAAAGAGAAAGAGAGAGAGAGAAAAAATGAAAGAGAGAGGGGGTAAAGGGGGAAAAAAAAATAAATATAGATAATAATTTTTTTTTGCTTATTTTTAAATAAAATTTTGATATCTTATAGTGAATTTATTTAGAATTATTATAAAAAAAAGTTATTTATTTTTGTTTAAAATTTTGTAGATCTTTTATGACTATTACATAGATTGCTCTATACGTGTTGCTCAAATTCCAAATAATTTGAGATTTGGGATGTCAAAATGCACAAATTACTAGTATTTGGGATTTGGGATTTCGGCAAAAAATACTAATTATAATTTGGGATTTGGGATTTGGAATTTCAGCATTTGACATTTTGGCATTTGGATTTCGAATTTGGGCGGCAGGTATAGATTGTTCGGAGTCCTAAGATACCTGCTGGAATTGATATATTAAAGCAAGAGTTGCAATTATTCTCTTAATTGCATCAATGCTGTAATGCTTAATTCTGCCATAATGCTATAATTCTGGTCGTAATGTAATTATGTCATAACATATAGTTATATATATTCCCAAAATTGATTTTGAATTTTTGAGGTATTTCGACCTTTTGAGATTTATGTAGAATCTATTCTATATATAGAAGTAAAAAAAGTACCTAGTTATATATATTTTTAATCAAGGAATTTATTTAGGTAGTCAAAAAATTTTGGGTTTTAAGTAAAATAATTTCATCTTCTATGAAAAATTATTTTGACTTTTTTCTTCAAAATTGCAATTTCAGGGCCTTAAAATAATTTAACGTGTAAATATACATACAGTAGCTTCTGAAATAAACGTACCAGATAACATTTTGTTTTTAAAAAATTTTATCTCACAAATGATCAATTTTAGAATAACAGTTCTTATATTTATTTTAATCTTTGAGATTTGGAGAATTTTTAAGATCTGTTTGATATTAAATTATTAATTTCAATTTTTCAAAAATGGATAATAAACATGATGAATTGACACTTAATAAAATTTCAATTGCGACTCAAGGTTTATACAAGATAGTTATAGTCAAAGGAATCATTTTTGAAAAATTGGAATTAATAATTTAATATCAAACAGATCTTAAAAATGTTCCAAATTTCAAAGATTAAAATAAGTATAGGAACTGTTATTCAAAAATCGATTATTTGTGAAATAGAATTTTTTAAAGACAAAATGTTGCTTAGTGTGTTTATTTCAAAAGTTACTGTAATTATAAATAAAATCAGAAATAATTGTCGATGGTTACTATATATAAAATATTTTATTCTATAAGTAAATTTTAAAAATGGTATTAACATATCAGAAATTGACTGATAATTTGTTACATAAAAATTTTTTTATTTACCTCTTAATAAAGTTAATAAAACTTATTAATAACAGATTTTGACTACTAAGTAAAGTTGTTCTTTTGGAGTAAAACAAATTTTCACAGGGTAAGGGGTTGGGTTAATGGGTTAGGATTGAGTTTGATGAGTTAACAAGTACTTAATAACAGGTTTACTTATATTTAAACTTTTATTTACTTAATAAAATATTTTTAAAAATTATAAATATATGTAAAATTTTGTGTTGAATATTTTTATTTAGGAGTTGAAAAGTAATTTTCTTAATAAAATATTAAGATTTTTTCGATTTTTAAATTTTTTCGAAAAATAAATAAAATTATAATTGGCTGAGAGGATATCACCTGATCTAAAATTTTAAAACTTTCGTAATCAGCCCATATAATTGCATTTATAGATGAGAATATGGTACATATTATATTCGAATTATGGTTCATTTTCATTAAAATTGAAGGTACGATATACATTTAAAGATTTTCTGCCTATTTAAACTTTAAATATGCATTGTATCCTTAATTTTAATGAAAATGAACTGTAATTCAGATATAATATGCACATTATTCTCATCTATAAACACGATTAATACTATTTTTAATATTTACTTATAGGATGAAAACTTTTATATATAGCAACCATCAATAATTATTTCTGATTTTAAGTATAATTATATTATGAAATAATTGCAGCTAGAATTATGGCATTATGGCAGAATTGCGGCATTACGGCAGAATTACGGCATTACAGCAAATAGTTGTAACTAGACATAAAGTTGCAATTAATTGTAACTTTTGAAAATAATTGTGACAGGTATCTTTAGTTTTCATTAAGGAGTCTTGGTATAAATTTTTTTTTGTTTTTGTTTTTACATATTATATTTATTTCTAAGTCAATAAATTATATTTATTAACCTTATGATGTATATAATGAGAAACTTATAAACTCTTATTAACGTTATATTGTGTAAAAGAGGAAATAAATTTTTCTCGTCATTGGTATTTTCAGTTTTTCAAGAAAAAGTTTTTTTTATATAATATTAAAATTGATTAAATTATAACTATTTTAAAACAATATATTAAAATATTTTTTTTTTATAATGAGTGAGGTCTCATTTATTTTCATAATATGTATAATAAGACTGCAAAGCAACTTTACATGTAAAAACAAACTGACTAAGCTTTCTATTAAAAACTAACGTCTGACTAACCACCTTGCGAGAAAGACCCAACAAACTTACCAGAGTAACCCAATAAGCTACTTAATCAAAAAAATTTATTTTTCTCATTCAGTATATTGTTACTAACACCCGAAAGTCCCCTCCTAACCAACACCTTAAAGGAACAACATCCTTTACCACACATTAATTTTAAATCTATCTTCAACCCTATACACTTAAGGGAAACTACATCCCACCCCACTTTCTATTAATGAGTCAACGAGCCACCAAACTTGATTAATCTTATAACCTTTACTATTTATATTTAGAAGAACCTATTCATATTCTTCCNTTGAAAATAATTGTGACAGGTATCTTTAGTTTTCATTAAGGAGTCTTGGTATAAATTTTTTTTTGTTTTTGTTTTTACATATTATATTTATTTCTAAGTCAATAAATTATATTTATTAACCTTATGATGTATATAATGAGAAACTTATAAACTCTTATTAACGTTATATTGTGTAAAAGAGGAAATAAATTTTTCTCGTCATTGGTATTTTCAGTTTTTCAAGAAAAAGTTTTTTTTATATAATATTAAAATTGATTAAATTATAACTATTTTAAAACAATATATTAAAATATTTTTTTTTTATAATGAGTGAGGTCTCATTTATTTTCATAATATGTATAATAAGACTGCAAAGCAACTTTACATGTAAAAACAAACTGACTAAGCTTTCTATTAAAAACTAACGTCTGACTAACCACCTTGCGAGAAAGACCCAACAAACTTACCAGAGTAACCCAATAAGCTACTTAATCAAAAAAATTTATTTTTCTCATTCAGTATATTGTTACTAACACCCGAAAGTCCCCTCCTAACCAACACCTTAAAGGAACAACATCCTTTACCACACATTAATTTTAAATCTATCTTCAACCCTATACACTTAAGGGAAACTACATCCCACCCCACTTTCTATTAATGAGTCAACGAGCCACCAAACTTGATTAATCTTATAACCTTTACTATTTATATTTAGAAGAACCTATTCATATTCTTCCAGCAAGGAACATATTAGTAATAACAGCGAGTCTTAATAACTCCTTTATGAGCGTCTCCCTCCTATAAAATATGGTATTCGAACGAAAAATATTCTCCCAGTATGTATTGTTGGTACTCGCAGTAGTTTCTATAGATTGGTGTCAATAACAGATTCTAAAATCCTTCCAGGTATCTGCAGTCCATGGTCTCGGTTTTTCAGACAGAGGTTTTTTATATCTAACACGAACCGTCCTGAGTTCTCACTATTGGAGAAGCGAAACCTATCCATCGTATTACACTGGTTTAGCGAAACTCACGTTTCTTCCAGACCCATAGAGCCCTGATTTTATTTCGAATCAGTAAATTCATTCCAAATATAAAGGTTAGTATTATAAGGTTATGAAAAAAAAAGACTACTTAAATAAACATCCAAACAACCTGACAACTAATCCTCGACTTAATAACAGCAACTCACGTCCTGGCGACAACTAAAAAATATCACACTTCCCTGTCCTCCCACAAACATCACATCCCTTGCACCACTAATCATTCCTTAGATATCATCATACTACACTTTTGTATCAATGTGTCACCCTTGATTGACAAAATCGACAATCAGGGTCAAACTGAAATTTGAGAATTCCCCAAAAACCATCCAAATACATAAAAAATAAAAATTTGTGACGCAGACTCATCCTCACTCCAAGGAAATCAAATAGCTCCATATGATATCTTTAGTTTTTACGTTCATTCAGATACTTATGTAGACGACAAGAAGGAAATTAGTCCTTAAAAAACCTGAACTTTCTATCAGGTCTTATCTCCAGGCTTTCTTCCTGAATTTATACGCTTAGTACTATCCAAGTATATAACCCTCCGTTGTTTACATTTCTCACTAAAGAAAACAGAACCAGCTCAACAATGCCAACGTTCGTAACTGTTCAGGTTAAAGCTACTCCGATAGTTTAGCCTTATCTGGTCCAAGTAGAGACCTCCGCACTAAACAAGCCCCTAGTAGTTATTTAAGTTTTTACTGCGGAACCATAAGTGGAGACCGAGAGAGAGAAAGAGTTTTTACAATATATTAAAATATTAATATTGGTAAAATTAATTAATAATTTTATCTGATCAACTTTTTGTCACGTGACTAAAATTGTATCAGCTAATCAGAAATTGCACTTGAATTTAGCTAGAAAAAAATTAATTAGTTTTTGAACCAGAATTTAGTTAGTGCAAAATTAATTAGTCAAAGACATATGATGTTGTATCATATGACAAGTTTTTTTAAAATGTCATAAATCGCGTTTTTAAATGATTTTAAAAATTTTCAATTTAACAACAAAAATAGGACAGATTATATAATTTTAGTCTTTAAGTGTCTTGCACTGTATTATTTCTTTTACGCTTTTCCAAATATGTATTATATGCATCTAGAAGGTGTTATAATAATTTGTTCTCTTTCTCATTACTTTTTTCAACTTCAATTTTACATGTGTGGAGTTATCTGAATTATCTATAGTCCCAAGAGATATGTCTTTTTTTTTCACATTTGAAACAAGTGTAAATTTCTCAATTGTTATTTCAGTTGTTTCGATTATTTTGATTGTTCCAATTAGATTGTAAAGAGTTATCACGATTATTTTCTTGTGATTGGCTATAGTAGTTAGGTCTTGTGTAGTTAACTTCTCTATTTTTGAATTAAATTTAATTGTATCTTTTCAAATTTCTTTGTCAAGTCATTGAGGTTGTGAGCAAGGTCAAACGTTATTTTAGCTTCTTTCTTCTTCTTTTTAAATACTGTTTTTTTTAGTTTCTTTTTCTCTTCTTTCTCTTTTTCTTCTTCATCTGAGTTTTCAATCACTTTCTTTTTTCCTTTTTGTTTATGAGATTCTATTTCGTTCACTATATCCAATCTTTTTTATAAGCTTGCACTAGTTTTAAAGTAGTAGCTAAAGTAGTTGAAGTTTGCATAGTTACCAATGGTGCAATATAAAGTAACAATCCTTTTATAAAGAGTTGTTTACATTGGTCAACCTGGATATCTACATATTTTATCAGTTGTTTAAATCTCACGTAATAGATATCGATAGTTTCTTCTTGTCATTGATGATTATTTTCTAACTCATACATTTACTTATTTTTTCATCAGGTATTACAATATTTTTTCACGAATCCAACTTTTCAAGCGGCCCAATTAGCTATATCATTAACGTTTATTTCATCATACTATTTTTCAGTATTGTTTTTAAGATAGATAACATACTTGCGAATCTTTTTTGCTTTGTCTTATGCATTACTGCGAGCGACTTTTTCAAAATAGATTATCTATTGAAGAGAATCCTGAATTTCATCCCCATAAAATGGATTGATTTGAAGGGATGTATAATTATGTAAGTTGTTTTCCAAATAATCAATTATGACGTTTGTCATTTCGTTTTTGATATCATTACTGTTGCTACTATCAAAGATATCTAAATTAACTTCTGCTAGTCATTGATTGAGGATATTAAAGTCTAATGGTTGATAAAAAGTTCAGAGATTTCGAAGTTGGTTCTAATTGTTTGAAAGGATAACTACATGTGGGGTGGTTTGTTCCAGTGATTGTCTAGGGGATACTGCTTGTGAGAAACTTTGAGGAGTTTTGTTAGATCAGCATCTCTGTCGAGAAGTGATTTCGAATGTTTCGGTAGATAATGAAGTTGTTAGTGAATTATTTAACTGATTTTGTAACAGGTCCCTTGCAGGTAGTCTAACATATACATGTCATCAAAACTAATTTGGCCTTGACTCAACTCTTAAAATTTCAATTTTTAATTGCGTCAATCACTAGTAAAAATCAAAATTTGCCTTGACTCAACTCCAATTTTTCTCAATTTTAATTGCGTCTGACTCAATTCAATGGTTTTGACGACATGTATAGTCTAACAGTAATTGAATTTTGATTTTCTCTTCGAACTTGTCGCTAGTATTAGGAATCGTGAATACAAATTCGCGAATAATTGAACCTTGAATACATAATCAAGTACAAAATTATAATCGTGAATAATTATGAATAATCGTTAAATAATCGTGAATAATTGTGAAGAATTGTAAATAATTATAAGCAATGAACATTAAAAAATTTTTGATACAAATAATAACTAACAAAAGATTTTTATATTTTTTGACTTTACTTATAATTTAAAAATATAAAGAAATTTTTTGTTAAAATATTTTTAAGATAAAAAGAAAGGTTTTATTTTTAATTACAAAATAATATGTGTTTTATTTCAGTAGTATTGATATTTGTATTTAAAATTAAAAATTTGTAAAAATTTTTGTCATAAATTTTTTTAATTCTAGTTAGAATTATAAAAATTATAAAAATTATAAAAAGTTATAACAAAAATTTTTTATTTTAAAATGAAATATATATTAGTAGAAAAATTCTTTGTTGATTATTGTTTATATTAAAAAAATTTTAATAATTGTGAATAATTAATAAATAATTATAAATAATTATAAATAATTAACGAATAATTGATAAATAATCAGCGAATAATCGTGAATAATTGACGAATAGTTGACGAATAATCGCGAATAATTAGTTAATAAATAATCGGTGAATAATCAATAAATAATTATGAATAATTGACGAATAATCGTAAATAATTGGCGAATAATCATAAATAATTGACAAATAATCACGAATAATTAGCGAATAATTGGTGAATAATCAGTGAATAATTAATAAATAATTGGCAAATAATTGATAAATAATTGACGAATAATTATGAATAATTAACGAATAATCGTGACGAATAATTGAGTACAAATATATACACAATTCCTAACACTATTTGTTGCTCAAGTCGACGTTGTTAATATGTTTGTCTTCTTTGTTCTTTTTTTTCCACAGTTAATCATTGACCAGTTTGCTTTATTGAGCCTTGAGATATCGACTTCAAAGTGTTAACTTAAAAATTTTAATTATTTTTTGGTTTAGATCAGGTCCGTATATTGAAGACAGTTCTTACATTATCAACTGGAATGTTCATCTGGAATTATATAGAGGCGTTCTAGAACGCTATATATACAAAACATCTGGAGAACGCATTAGAACGGTGCATTCTAGTACGCTATATATACGAAACATTCGGAAAACGCACTAGAACGGTACATTCTAGTACGCTATATATACGAAACGTTCGGAGAACGCACTAGAACGGTGTGTTCTAGTACGCTATATATACGAAGCGTTCGGAGAACGCACTAGAACGGCATATTTAATACGCTATATGAATGTAGGTGGTGTTCGTAGGACGCTATAGATCGGTGTATTTTGGACGCACTAGAACGTTTATATTTAATTCCTGATGACTTATTACGAATTCAAATGTGATGTTTAATTAAATTGAGATGATCTTTTACTCGATTGAGGTCTTTTAAGATATAGGTTATTTTATAGTTAGGATCTTTTTTTTCTCAAGATAATTCTTGTTTAACAATTTCAGAGAGAGCTAGAAGACATTAAATTATTACCAACGGAGGTTTATTCTTCTTAATAAATATATAGGATGAACAGGAACTCTTGAAATAATATTGAAGATATTATTCAAGGAAACTATTAGTCAAAATAGATACAACTACTACTAATAGGTAGGTNATATTGAAGACAGTTCTTACATTATCAACTGGAATGTTCATCTGGAATTATATAGAGGCGTTCTAGAACGCTATATATACAAAACATCTGGAGAACGCATTAGAACGGTGCATTCTAGTACGCTATATATACGAAACATTCGGAAAACGCACTAGAACGGTACATTCTAGTACGCTATATATACGAAACGTTCGGAGAACGCACTAGAACGGTGTGTTCTAGTACGCTATATATACGAAGCGTTCGGAGAACGCACTAGAACGGCATATTTAATACGCTATATGAATGTAGGTGGTGTTCGTAGGACGCTATAGATCGGTGTATTTTGGACGCACTAGAACGTTTATATTTAATTCCTGATGACTTATTACGAATTCAAATGTGATGTTTAATTAAATTGAGATGATCTTTTACTCGATTGAGGTCTTTTAAGATATAGGTTATTTTATAGTTAGGATCTTTTTTTTCTCAAGATAATTCTTGTTTAACAATTTCAGAGAGAGCTAGAAGACATTAAATTATTACCAACGGAGGTTTATTCTTCTTAATAAATATATAGGATGAACAGGAACTCTTGAAATAATATTGAAGATATTATTCAAGGAAACTATTAGTCAAAATAGATACAACTACTACTAATAGGTAGGTTCTAGAAGTTAAAAACTATTGTTAATAAGTGTATTGATTAGTGTTAACTACTAATATCATGAGACAGCACTCCAAATGATAGAGTAGGCGATTCAATACAAAGGGTTGATTATTATTAATAATGTAATATTACTGATAATTTCAAGGTAATAATAATTTTTATTAATGATAATTGTAAATACAAAAGAAACTAATTTACAAATAAATTAGTTAATTATAAAAGGTTTCCTAATTAAAGAATAAAATTTTAATTCTAAACAAAATCGAACTCTAATTGCTTTTGCCTCAAACTAAAATCTATTCTTTATATAACTAATTTTTAGGTTCTTTAGGTTTTTTAGGTTTTTTAGGTTCTGTGGATCCTTAGATTCTTTGGATCCATTGGATTCTTGTAATATATAATTTACATATTAATTCAATACTATCTATGGTAAATCTATTACAAGACACAATTATACTACACAACTATATATTTATAAATCAATTTGTCTTTTATATTATAGATAATATAAATAATAAATAAATAAGTAAATACTAACTAACTATAAATATAAAAATAATAAAATAATAAATAATATAAGTTAATAATACATATATAATAATAATTAAAATATATCTACTACATAATTACTACAGTAATACTAATATGTGTATAATATTAGGTACAGATATTATATCTATCTGATACCTGATAAATGTAGGTTTTATAAATTTTCGACCAGTGATAATTAAAAAATGGAAAATTGAGAATGATATTAAAAATAAAAAAAAATAAAAATTGATCTTTTTAAGTTAACTAGTTCGTTAATCAGTTTAATTTTTACTAATTCTAATAATAATAATAGAATTTATAGAGATAAAAGACTTTTAAAGAACATTTGTTTTTAATGTAGTTAAAAAATATTTATTTAAATTTATTTAGAGTAATATAAATTGAACAGGGTTGTATAAAATAGATTGTTTGACAGAACTTTAACATGTTAAAAGTAGCTGTTGCTAATAGGTAGTAAGTTATAGGCATGTTTTTTTTTGAAGTTAATTTGAGTCCCATTATATACATGTCGTTAAAACTAATTTGGCCTTGACTCAACTTTTGAAATTTCAATTTTTAACTCAATTAATTATATTAATTACTAATAAAAATCAAAATTTGTCTTGACTATACATGTTCTTAAAATTAATTTTGGGTTTTTGAGATATTTTGTCTTTTTGAGATTTATTCTATATATGGAAATAAAAAAAGTACCCAGTTATATATATTTTTAATCAGGAAATTTATTTGGATAGTTAAAAAATTTTAAGTTTTAAATAAAATAATTTCGTCTTCTATAAAAAACTATTTTGACTTTTTTTTTCAAAATTCCAAAATAATTTAGTATGTAAATATAATCTTGACTCAACTTTAATTTTTCTCAATTTTAATTGCATCTGACTTAATTCAATAGTTTTGACGACATGTATAAGTCCTATCTTTTTTTTAATTAATAAATTTGGAACAAGGTCTTGCTGGAACAAAAAAAAAAATTTTCAATATAATAAAATAATTTAAAATTTAATACTTTTTTAATAGTAATTTGAAATTTGGAATTTTGAAAATAATTTGAACTATATTTGAACACAAAATTATTTTGGAATTCTGAAATTACAATTTTGGAGAAAAAAGTCAAAATTATTTTACTTGAAACTTAAAATTTTTGATCATCCAAATAAATTCTTTGATTATAACTGGGTACTTTTTTTTTTACTTTCATATATAAAAGATGAAATGCCTCAAAAATTTAAAATCAATTTTGGAAACATGTATAATTTGAATAACATGTATAATTTGAATAACATGTATAAATTAGATTTTGTAAGACTTAATACTGATTAAATAAACAAAAACAGGTAAAATTTTTGATACAAATAGGTAAGAAGATTTGTGGCCAATTTATAAATAGGCTAAACATTTGTATCAAAAAATTTTACTAATTTTTGATCATTTGATATGTATGATTAGGTTCAATCTATAAGAAGTTCTGATTTATTCCAATTTATGAAATAGGATATCCAATTCATGCCATAAATATAATTTCCAATTTTTGTTCATTGACCAGTGTGGACTTGTAGAATAATTACATAATTGTAGAATAATTGCATAATTGTAAAAACATTGCATTACAGAAATGAACTTGCAAATTGTGGAATTGCAAAATCTACAATAGTTGTGAAACAGGCAGCCATCTTTATTTGGTGATACAAATTTTTGTCTTCTGTCCGCAAGTTGTATCGTAATTCCTCCCGCCCCAGTAGCACAAAAAAAAGGATTGTCAAAATAATATAATTATTGCATACACGAACAAATTCTTGTTATCCATTTTTGTTATTGTTGCATTTCTACATTAAACTTTGAAGATCATTTAAAGCATGTTAAATAATTGTAATATTGTTTTAGATTAGACCCCACAATATTAATTCTTTATTAAATTATATTACGCGTTTGGATAAATTTAGAATGATACCATATGATTCCTTCTTTCGATAGACCAAATTCATTGTTCCAAATAGGGGTTTTGTTACACCAACTATCAGGTTATGAAACAAGGAGAGTTCTTTTTGACAGTTAGTTTGTTCTTAAAAAGGTAGAGAATCAAAGAGTGTTTATTTACCAGAGTACACGTTCTCCAGGAAAAACAAGTTAAATAAATCCAAATTTAGTCGGAATGAAAGAAAAACATTTCTTATTTATATAAGATTATCTAATAATCATCTCATCTTTTGGGGCTTTGGGGAAAGGATATTTGTGAATATCACTATCACTCATTACAGGGGAAAAGTAAAAATTGAAAAATAACTACATTTAATATAATAAAATACTATTTTTTTTTTTTTTTAAATTTTTTTAAATTTTTTTAAATTTTTTTTTTTGGATTTTGTAATTTTTTTTTTTTTTTTTTTTTTTTTTT
>PQFF01000210.1:174529-222400 GCA_003547095.1 Diversispora epigaea
TTTTTTTTTTTTTTTTTTTTTTTTTTTTTTTTTTTTAAAACAATCTAAAAGTTTTCGTTCAGTATAATTTGTCGAGCTGTATATTATTTTGAAATAAATCGCACCCGGGAGTAGATCTTTAATCAACATCCAACATCCAACATTCCCTCACGCCTTATTTCATGATTTTCCTCCCGGTTGAGTAATTCTCATCGTCCAGCAATAAGATTTAACCTAAATTAATAAAATCGATAATTCATTAATTTTAAAGTTTAATTTGAAGTTCAAGGACTTTGTAAAATAAAAAACAAATACTCACTGAGATTTGTCAATATAAATTCAATATAAATTCTTATAAAAAAAATTGAAATGCGGATCTCCAAACAATAAGGATAGTAAATAAATTTGAAATCTCTGTGATTTAGTTGATTTTTGTACAAGAAATATATCGAAATTTTTTTTTTTTTTAAAAATATTTTAAAAATGCTATAATAAAACCAATAAAAAATAACCAATATATTTTTTATTTATATTATAATTCTATTATAGTAGTATTGAATTTTTGGTCGTAATCTATTTCATCATGTAAAATGAGTTCGTTGTACTTTTGATGCTGGTAGTAATTTTTGATTTGTCAAAAGTTTGGAATCATTCAGTTCGCCCAAAAATTCTTCTAAATTCCTTTTAAATGGCGAAGTTACCAATGTCCGATTGGAAAACAATGAACTATCTCTAAGGTTCTCTAAAAGGGTTTTCCACTTATACCTTTCTCCATTTTGACCATCTGTTTCATAAGATTCAAAATTTCT
Source organism: Diversispora epigaea (assembly GCA_003547095.1). Classification (NCBI taxonomy): domain Eukaryota; kingdom Fungi; phylum Glomeromycota; class Glomeromycetes; order Diversisporales; family Diversisporaceae; genus Diversispora; species Diversispora epigaea. The sequence goes on from PQFF01000210.1 coordinate 175,318, forward strand.
CTTTTTCTTTGTCACGATGGATGAATCGTTATTTTCATAAAATTGAAACCCAGATTGCGTGGGGGGAATAGAACTTTCAGTTGCTCGATTGAAAATAGTTGTACTCGAATTATCAATTGTCATTTGAGTAAAAGTGATAGAAATTTGAAATAATCTTGGTAAAAAACCTTTGAAAAATGGACTTAGAATATCATTATGAGTAGCTTGAGATAAATATTGTAAATGATTTGGTTTAAAAGGAACGGAATTATTACAATAAATCTTCCAAATATTTAATGCATTCTTGAAAGAACACAGTTTCCAATCCGATGGGATACTAACATTTGGATTCGCTATTAATTGTTGATTGATACTGACACGAGTTTTTAGAATATCATCGAAGCAAATTGATGCAATCTCGGATTCATTGTTAAATTCTCGAATAACCCAATTATAAAATCGAGACGATAATTTAAGTGAAGTGATATTATTTCTTTGGTTGCTACTAAAAATATTATTACTACCATGAACATTTGCAAAATTTGAAGAATTTGCGGAAGCATCTGTTGAATTATTATTTGTAATAGATCTTATTGCTTTCAGAAAAGCTTTCTCTTGAAATTTCTCTAAATGTTGTTGCATTTGTTGTATTTCATAATCTGGAATTTTAGGGAAATATTTCTTAAGATCCATATTATTGATATGATAAGCTAATTTTTGATTTAAAAAACTCCATAAATTAGGATTTTTAAGATTACGTTCTGGCTTAATCGATTCTTCTATAACTTTATTCGTGAAATTTTCGATGGAATCTTTATAACTCTCCATCTTGATTTTTAAAATACTCTCAAATAAGATATCGCCGACTTCAGATAATCTATTTTCGAAAAGTTGTAAAATATCACCAATTACAGAATATGTTAAATTAAATCCCAACTTAATGAGCTCATCAAGTCTTTCGATTACTTTTGTTACATCAGGTTTAACGTAATTTGGAGTTGGAGAAGGCGGAAACAAAATAAGGGTTGCACCTTGCATTACCAAATCATTAACATCTTCGCAGATTTGACAATATCCTATTTCAANAACATTTGCAAAATTTGAAGAATTTGCGGAAGCATCTGTTGAATTATTATTTGTAATAGATCTTATTGCTTTCAGAAAAGCTTTCTCTTGAAATTTCTCTAAATGTTGTTGCATTTGTTGTATTTCATAATCTGGAATTTTAGGGAAATATTTCTTAAGATCCATATTATTGATATGATAAGCTAATTTTTGATTTAAAAAACTCCATAAATTAGGATTTTTAAGATTACGTTCTGGCTTAATCGATTCTTCTATAACTTTATTCGTGAAATTTTCGATGGAATCTTTATAACTCTCCATCTTGATTTTTAAAATACTCTCAAATAAGATATCGCCGACTTCAGATAATCTATTTTCGAAAAGTTGTAAAATATCACCAATTACAGAATATGTTAAATTAAATCCCAACTTAATGAGCTCATCAAGTCTTTCGATTACTTTTGTTACATCAGGTTTAACGTAATTTGGAGTTGGAGAAGGCGGAAACAAAATAAGGGTTGCACCTTGCATTACCAAATCATTAACATCTTCGCAGATTTGACAATATCCTATTTCAATCCACATCGGCACTAAATCTTTACATATTAAAATAGCTCGTGCTATAACATTTAATTGTCTGCTATTTTCATATCCATCTTTCGGGGGATATTCTTCGGGCATTGAAGGTAAATCATTTTTTTTAGGTCTAGGGGGAAATGGAATAAACTTCATTTTATGAATTAATTCCATAATTTGATCCATATTTCTAAATAGAATGTCTGGTGCATCACTTATCACATGTGGACCAGCCGACAAAAAATGAAAAAGTTCCATATCATTTCCTTTGGCAGTTAGTTCTTCGATTTTTAGTTGACTAGATGCCTCCGAAATTAAGAAGGTGAACACAGGAATAGATAGATTGGAAGCCCATGGGGATTTGACTTTTTGTTTAAGTTTTTCTTCAATTTGGCCAGCATTATGTTCAATTTTTAATTCAATAAGCTTTTTATCGTATTTACCAAAATGCATCAATAATCGCTGTATAAAGTATCTCGACAAAATTCCATTATTTGCTAATATACATTTTACCACCGGAATATTTATAAAGTCGGGACCCAAACGAATAGAATGAAACAAAGCGTGTGATCGCCCATATTTTCGTACGATCCATTTTGCACGTGCAGTTGGTCTTAATGAGATATTATGAAATCTCTTACATGATAATATTAAGTTATATGGGGAGTCGATATATTTAAATACGTCATTTCCGATTATTTCTATATTGAATATATCAAGTATTGGCATTTTTTTTTTTTGAAAAGTGAAAAAATTTGGACTTATTTATACAATCACGGAAAGAGTTGGTTGCACAAGTACCCATGTAAAGTAAAATTATATATGCAGATCTAGGCTAGGTGAAGAAAATAAAGAAATGTATAAAATCAGCTCCATCCCAAAGGACAAGATTGCAACAAATATCCTGAAATTTATTAAGGAATATGATGAAAGGTGAACTATGTTGTTTTCTACCCCAAAAATAAGAAGTGTATCACATGACTAAGTTTGAAGTAAATAAGGTGTTAATGATTAATTTCCGAAGAGAGTTCAATAGTTTATTGTGAAAATTGGGATTGTTTCATCGATTCAATAATTTATCGCATTGTGTTGACAAAGAAAGTTTCATATAACCTGAAATAGGCTGACAAATAAAACTCCCGAATAGAAAATAATGAAAGATAAATGAAGTCACAAATATAATTACAATAAATAAAAAGAGGTTTCGGAGGTTTTCATAACGATAAGTACAAAAGAATCAAATCAATAATAAAGGTTCCCTTGAACCTTATTTCCGTTTATGTTTTTTTTTGTATAATTATAGTTAGAATATAAGTCTGATTATCAAAGAAACAAGATCAATACGATTTCATTGATAATTGACTTTTTTTGGATTTTTGGCGAATCATTATTATTAAGTATACTATACTTAGTATGGATATGCACGGTGACGTTTTTGATGTTGTTTATAAAAGAAATAAAATGATGATAACGATTACAGGATGGATGAAATTCTACCAGATTTAGTTGCTTTAAAAAAGTATGTAATCATTCTTGGAAAACAATATCATATACATATCATTAATTTTTTTCTTTTTTAGTGATGTTATCAAAGAAATAAATTTCGACAACACTGAAACTTATTCAAAGAAAGTTCCTATAACAGTAATTACGGGTATAAAATATATTTATTATTTAGTAAAATATTCATTAAAATGATTTTAAATATTTTTTGATAATACATTTTTTAATAGGTTTTCTTGGTTCAGGAAAAACCACTTTATTAAATTATATATTGACCGAACAACATGGCAAAAGAATAGCCGTGATATTAAATGAATTTGGCGAAAGTACGTGAAATAATAAATAAATAAAAAGTTAATTTACATTTATTATTTATTTATTATTTATTTTATTTATTATTTATTTTATTTATTTTATTTATTATTTATTTTATTTATTATTTTATTTATTATTTTATTATTTATTTTATTTATTATTTATTTTATTTATTATTTTTTTGTTTTATTTATTATTATTTTTTTTTGCTTTATTTATATTTATTTATTATTTTTTTTTATTATATTATATTTTATAGGTATTGGAATTGAAAAGGCCATGTCTGTTGCTCAGGATGGAGAATTATTTGAAGAGTGGTTAGAATTAGATAATGGATGTTTATGTTGTTCTATAAAGTATGAGATTTTTATAATATTTAATTTAATAATGTTAATAATATTTTAATCAATCTTCTCTTCTTTTTTTTTACAATAGAGACAATGGAGTAAAAGCTATAGAAAATCTTATGCAAAAGAAAGGAAAATTTGATTATATTTTATTAGAAACTACAGGTCTTGCTGATCCAGGTAAATAATTTAAGTAATTTTAATTAATACAATTGTTTGTTAGATATATACAATCAATCTAAAATCCAAATTACAATTTATTTATTTTTTTTAGGACCGATTTGTTCAATATTTTGGTTAGATGAAGATTTAGGTAGTGACATATATTTGGATGGTATTATCACACTGGTTGATGCAAAACATATTCAGAAAGTAAATATCTAATTTATTTGTTTATTTGTTTATTTGTTTATTTTGTTTATTTGTTTAATTTTACTTTTATTACAGTATATTTCAGAAGTAAAGAAGGATGGAATAATAAATGAAGCTGTAAAGTAGGTTCTACTTTATTCTTTCATGATTTTTTTTTTTTTTTTAAGAAAAATCCATATTAATTCATTTTTAAATCAATTAATAATTTTAATAGACAAATAGCTATTTCTGATAGGATCATAATTAATAAAATAGATCTTGTAACCTCTTCATTGGATTTTATAGAAGAACAGATTAGGTAATTTTTTAATTATTTATAATTGTCACACCCGGTAGTCACGTGTAAGTGAGGAATGACATTTTACCCTATATATATATATATTAATTTATATATTAATTTATTTATTTAATATATTTAATTATAATAATTATAATATATAGAAACATAAATTCAGTTGCAAAGATTATTAGAACAGAAAAGTCAAGGTATTTAAAACAATCATTAACAAATTAATCAATATCATTTGATCATTCAATATCATTTTATATTATTTCATTTTGCATTTAATTATCATTTTATATACTTTATATCAATTCANTTTGTTTATTTGTTTATTTTGTTTATTTGTTTAATTTTACTTTTATTACAGTATATTTCAGAAGTAAAGAAGGATGGAATAATAAATGAAGCTGTAAAGTAGGTTCTACTTTATTCTTTCATGATTTTTTTTTTTTTTTTAAGAAAAATCCATATTAATTCATTTTTAAATCAATTAATAATTTTAATAGACAAATAGCTATTTCTGATAGGATCATAATTAATAAAATAGATCTTGTAACCTCTTCATTGGATTTTATAGAAGAACAGATTAGGTAATTTTTTAATTATTTATAATTGTCACACCCGGTAGTCACGTGTAAGTGAGGAATGACATTTTACCCTATATATATATATATTAATTTATATATTAATTTATTTATTTAATATATTTAATTATAATAATTATAATATATAGAAACATAAATTCAGTTGCAAAGATTATTAGAACAGAAAAGTCAAGGTATTTAAAACAATCATTAACAAATTAATCAATATCATTTGATCATTCAATATCATTTTATATTATTTCATTTTGCATTTAATTATCATTTTATATACTTTATATCAATTCAAAAAAAGAGTGGCTTTAAATTTTATTTTAGATATTCATGCATTTGACTTTAAAAAGCCTGATTTATTATCCACTTTACCTGATTCAAATTATAAAAATGATAATTACCAACATCAAAATCATAATATTAATGAGGTAACATTTAAATTTATTTGTATATATTAAAATTTAATTTATTTATTAAAATTTAATTTATTTGTATATATTAAAATTTAATTTATTTATATTCCATTTGATTTAAATAGGGAGTAAAGACTATTTGTCTATCAAAATTTCCTTCATTAATTAACTTAAAAAGGTTTGAAGATTGGATACAATGTTTATTATGGGATAAAATTATTCCTATATCAACCAATACTATTCCATCAGTTTCTGATAATGAAATTAAAATATTACGTCTCAAAGGAATTTTCACTCCAATTCAAAGTCCGGAATTTCGAGTTTTTGTACAAGGAGTTGAAGAATTGTACGATTTGCAATATTTTCCAAAATACAATGATAAAGATAATGATAATAATGTTAAAGATAAATTAGTAATTATCGGAACAAATTTAAATTATAACAAATTACGGAACTCTTTATGGAGTTGGATGGAATGGAACAATTAGATAAAGAATATTATTCTAAATTTTTTAGTGCCAGACCGAAACAAACCTAAATTCTATAAATAATTTTTAAATAACTTTACTAATTTAAGTTCAAAGAGATTATTTTCTGACACAAATAAAAGGATCATTCCAGTTATTGTTCACACTTCTTTGATAAATTTGCAAATGAGATATTAATGCTATGTATGGCACGAACGCCCGGATGCGCCCACAAAGAATATGACGTTGTGTTCCGTTCAACTATTTACGGTGAATGAAAACTTATAATAACTGTGGAACGTTATTTGCATAAAAAATAAAATCTTATAAATGAAATTACCAAAATTCTTTTTTAACAAAAAAAAAGGAAAATGATCAATGAAAGCAAGTTCATTTATGCAAATTTAATTAATATAATTATAATGAATTATTTATAATTTATAACAAATAAACAATGAATAATGAATGTTAAATAATTAATATTATGCATTTATTATTAAGGGGAACTAACAAGAATTCATTCTAAAGATGTAGAAATTTATAGAGACAATAGATGTTTTATTCATTTGGAATTATAACTTGTGAAATAATTTAATTACTGGTTTCTTTTACAAGGGTTATAAAAAGAATACGTAGGCCGTGGTTATAATTCTGGTCAATCGGCTGACGCAAAGCATCGATCCGAGACACAACATATACATAAATCAAAAAATGGTACTTTAATGAAAAAAAAATAGATGTTTATAAAAGAAATTTTAAACGTTATTTTCCTTAAAATAAATTTATTTATTTTATCTCTACATTGAAAAATATTTTGAAATGTTATAAAAGTTTTATTCATTTATAATATATAATACATAATATATATATATATTTTTAATAACCCATTAAAAGAAATAGAAAAAACTTACTTTGCTCTTCTACGTATTGACTCTATGAATACAAAATGAAATTATTCCATTATGATCCAAAAAATGTACACACGCGCGCGAACACATATATCAGTTGTTCTTAAAATTTTTCTTCTCACGGTATTTGTGCTTCTTTCGCTAAACATCGAATATTATTAAGGAAATTCTCGACAATGTTTACGTAACGGTTATGTTGTTGTTGAGTTAACTTATTTTTTTCTTCAATCAAAATTTGTGGATTTATAAATTCCACTTCAAGTTCGTGTGAAAGATCTTGAGGTGGCATTGTACCATCTACATTTCTAGATTTCTGTATTATATATATATATATATATATATATATATTTATATTTATATTTATATTTATATATATTTATTTATAGGTTCCAGTATCATTTTCGAATCTAATAATTAGTCCATTTGCCATTTAAAAAAATTATAATTATTGTTTTTTGTCTGTATACACACCTCAGGACCTTTAACTTGTGTCAAATCAACTTTAAATAGTTGATGTGTATAACTAAGTCTATCTTTATTTCGTTCATGTACGTGTTGACCAGTAGGCATTTCCACTATCAGATAAACAAACAAATAAATAAATAATAAATAAAATATAAAAAAAAAATAAATAAAAATACATTTATCACCTGGTTTTTCGGAGTTTACTGTTATGCGATAATCCAAATAGGTATTTGGTGAATGAACATTTAAGACTGCAATACGGACTTTTTCAACAATTCCACCATTGACAATCTAATAAAATATAATTTGTTGAAATTATAATAATTTTTCTTATTGATAATGCCCTAAATAATAATTATATACCTGACCAGTTTTAGTATTTGTGGTAACTCTGACTTTACAATTATTCCTTTGATAAACTCGATCAGTTTCGAAAATGTGTTTATATTCTAATGGAACTCCCTATAATTCATGTAATATAATATATTAAATGTATATTCAATCTATATTCACATAATTCCCAACCAATTTCTTTTTTTTTTCAAAATCTTATTATTATGTATTAATTTTATTGGGTAAATTACTTGATAAGGCGGTTTTGTGGCAACAACTCGGTTATTTAATATTTCATTAAAGTGTTTATGTTGAGCCTAAACAAATAAATATGAATAATCATTGAATAAATATTGATTGATAATAAAAAAAATTATTTATTCAAATGTAATTTCTTACTTCGGTCATGTTACTCTCAAATTTCAAATTTCTACGTTGGGGAGAGACAACTGTGTCAAGCGGGAATTTAATGATAAGAATCAAAAGAATATAATATCTTTGACAAGAAATCATAATTCACTTTAATTCATTTTTATGATTTACTAGTTTCGCAGGCAACATCCAATTGTATTCTTTCTCTCGTCCTGGTATCTATCAGTCTACCCAATTTTGCCTCGATCTATTATTAATTCCAATAATAAAAAAAAAAGTTAATAATGAAATTTTTTAATGACAATATGACAATTAATGTGAATTACAAATTAATGTGTTATTGAAATACCTCAACATATTCTCTATCAATATTTTGATATAAAAAATCGCCCACTTGTTTTGTAAAATCACTAGTTGGAAATATTCCAAAGATCGTGGGTTCTAATCTCGAAGGTAACCCTTGACTATTAGATTGTGGTTGCCTTACTGAACCATTTGAACTAGGAGTGCTTGCTTCAGTTTCGTCACTATCTTCTTCATATCGAGGACGTTTTCCATTAGTTGACATATTGTATCGTTTTAAAAGGTTAAAGCTTTAAAAAAGGGAGGGGTCGCAGATAACTCAATAAATCAAAGAAAATTTTGTTATTATTTCTCTTGTTTTCCTGAAACGTGCGCAGGCAGATTTATATTTAGATATTAAGTTGATTTTGTTTACAATTAAGGATGTAGGGTGTAGCATATGAACACAACGATCTAATAATGATAATATGAATGACACATGATTTAAATGATTTTAACAAACGATCGATGATTATCATCTTAAAATAACAATGAATAAAGCAAAATATTTAGTTTCTAAACCAAAAAATGGGGTTGGAGGATTTGTCTTTCAATGTCGAAAGATTGAATTCAATTATTGTGAACGTAGTGGAAGTAGTCGTGGTATGATGTAAGTTATATAAGTTTTTATTATAAATTTAATCTTATCCGAGAAAAAATTAAAAAATTAAAAAATTATCAATTGAAATGTTTTTTATTATTATTATGTAGTGAATATTTTAAAACTAGACTTATACCTTTCGCTAAGAGAAATCCTCAAATTGAGATCATAGTAACTCCTAGGCCTTCAAAGCATCCATTGGTTCGAGGAACCTATTGTTAGTTATATATTAATATTATAATATTATATTACTTTCTTTGATCATAATTTTGCCAACTCATATATATATATATATATATATTCAAATGTTTTTAAATTAGTGAATGAGATGCAAAAAGATATTTGTGTTAAAAACTTGGATCCAAAAGAAATCGATGAATATGTTCAGTTAATTCGTGATAATACTGGTTATAAAGCAAAGGCAAGATTCAAGAAACCTGTCATTTCAACCACACCTAGTGTTAGAGGTATTTGGAGTCCATTCAATACTAGACCACACGTTATTTAAGTGTTAAATAATGTAATTATTTTTCCCAATTTTGTAATGAAGCAAAAAATTTAGCATAACGTGTTATAAAAAAATTTAATTTATTTAATATAATTGTGTAATAAATTGTAATAAATTTAATTAATTTAAAGTATTTATAAAAGTTTATTTAAATTCCAATGAGTTTAATGAGTTTTAAATGAGTTTGAAAGTTATGATATGACGAACTTTTATTTTTCGATAATGACATGAAACATAATCATCATAATATTCATACTATAAATATTAATAATATTTTAAATAATAAATTTCTTTGGAAATTTTTCTTGAAACAACCAATTTTCTATTAATTTGTTTAAAGAATGCCAAAATTAGTTCGTAGACCTGACAAAACCATTCCATTTGAAGATGATTGTTCAAAATTAAAGTTTAACGATGGTTATTTATTAAATTATTATTAAATTATTTGTTCTATCTATCATATTGAAGTTTGTTTATTTATTTATTTATTCATTTATTTAATAATAATAAAGCCCCGGAAAATGAACATCTTTTATGTATGGGAGAAACCAATGAACTTTTAAGAATTATTTTGAATAATCCAAAAAGGCCAAAGACATATCCAGCGTAAAAATCCTTTCGCTTATTTAAAAATTTTGATTGAACGAACGAGAGCTGATAGTTAAAAAGACAAAATAATTTTTTTCGCTTTTTCTTTTTTCATCATAGAATTTTAATGAAAACTTTTGAATACAGTAAGACATTTAATCCCTTCACGAGTCACACGCAATTAGCAGATGCTCGAAGGTTAATTTTATTATTATTATTAAAATGGTGCACTTATTTTTTTATCATTTATTTTTATCATTTATTTTTATCACTTATTTTAAAATAAAATAATAATTAGGATTTTAAGTAAATATCAACTTGACGCGTTCGAAATACCATTACTTTTAAATTTCTTGCCCGTTAAAGTTGTTGAAACTAAAGGTTTGATTCCCAGGTAAATAATAAAAATACTTTATTATTTTTTGATCTGGGACGTTAGAAATTTTAAAATTTATTATTATTATTATTATTATTATTATTATTATTATTATTATTATTATTATTATTACTAAAAGCTTGACAAGGTTATCAGATGACCAAATTCATGCAATTTGTGAAGATATTAAGAATATCAGAGGATATATCAAGTAATATCCTTTTTCTTTTGATTATTGTCATATATAATTATAATATTATAATTTATTATTAATTAAATTATTAATTAAATTAATAATTAAATTAATAATTATTTATTTTATTTAAAAAATAGCTTATTGAACGATGAATGAAATTGGATCAAGTTTTAGTTTCTCAATTATAATTTTTATTGTTCAAGATAAAAATTTTATGCATTTGTCAAAGTCGCGTACATTATATCAATATTTAGCGGAGCAAAAATTTTCATTTTTTATTTACAGAACAAATAAATCAATCGAAAATAATTGTCATGAAAGAACTTTCAAAACAAAGAAGGAATACAAGGAAGGAATTATAATAATATTACAGTAATTACATTAATTATAGTACATACTGTACATATCAATAATATATATTTTGTTAAAAGAATGACAGTTAATGTGGATTTCGTATATATATTCGTGTGGTGTTATAAATGTATATATAAATGTATATGATATAAATGTTCACATTTCTTTTTTAAAAAAAAATTCCAAGAAAACCAAGAAAAAAATTTATAATTATAATGAAGAATAAAATTTTATAAAATTTCACACGAAAAATATTCGTTACCAACATTTTTTTTTTCAAAAAAAAAACTAAATTAAAAGAAAAGGTAAAAGTAAAAATAAACTAATTCACCTATTTCACACAAAAGAAAATCAAATACCTTTAAATATATATATATATATGATATAAAATTCTTTTTTAGGTAGGAAAGTTTTTACTGTACTGTACTGTTTTCTATTATAAAATTTTTAAATAAAATATTATATATATAAATAAAGGTACACACCAAAGAAAAAAAAATATACAAAGAAAAAAAAAAAGAAAAAGAGTGAAAATTTAACAAAGTGAAATGAATGATAAATAATAGGGAGGAGGATATTTTGGTGGAATTTACAAAAGAGGAAAGTCTAATAACAGTAACAATAGAAATAGTAATAATAAATAGTGAAAAGAATAGGTTTTTTTTTTTTTTCTTGGTATATTTACAAAAATTTACAAAACTCATTCATTTGTGTGTGTGAATAAGAAAATAATAATGAATGAAAATGAATGAATGAAAAATGTACAAATTTTTTTTAAAAATATATATATATACANAAAAAAAATTCCAAGAAAACCAAGAAAAAAATTTATAATTATAATGAAGAATAAAATTTTATAAAATTTCACACGAAAAATATTCGTTACCAACATTTTTTTTTTCAAAAAAAAAACTAAATTAAAAGAAAAGGTAAAAGTAAAAATAAACTAATTCACCTATTTCACACAAAAGAAAATCAAATACCTTTAAATATATATATATATATGATATAAAATTCTTTTTTAGGTAGGAAAGTTTTTACTGTACTGTACTGTTTTCTATTATAAAATTTTTAAATAAAATATTATATATATAAATAAAGGTACACACCAAAGAAAAAAAAATATACAAAGAAAAAAAAAAAGAAAAAGAGTGAAAATTTAACAAAGTGAAATGAATGATAAATAATAGGGAGGAGGATATTTTGGTGGAATTTACAAAAGAGGAAAGTCTAATAACAGTAACAATAGAAATAGTAATAATAAATAGTGAAAAGAATAGGTTTTTTTTTTTTTTCTTGGTATATTTACAAAAATTTACAAAACTCATTCATTTGTGTGTGTGAATAAGAAAATAATAATGAATGAAAATGAATGAATGAAAAATGTACAAATTTTTTTTAAAAATATATATATATACAGCATGTGAGGAGATATATGTATATATATGGTAATGATTTATAAAAGGGAAAAATAAATTCAAAATCAATAAAATCTATGATATGAATTTTGAGTGTTATACATATTGTGTTGTTGTTGTGGATTTACATTCATATTATTGTTATGATTGGGGGAAGGTGATGATTCAAAATAACCATAACCATATGTAGAATTTTTATTTCTGTTATCACATGGTAATTTCCAATTTCCAGAAGGAGAAGATTGTAATTGTAAATAAGGTTTAGCTAAAGGAGAATAATAATTTGTGTTTGGCTTATATTCTTCATTTAAATTCCTTCTCATAACCTCTTCTCTCTGATGCTCATAACCATATAAATCAGATGACACATTTGATGTCATAGAATTATAGGTCTTGGAATATGTGTTAGGGGTTCCAAATTGAGTATTAGATGAGATTGTTGAAGGATGATGAATATAACCAGACACTCCATAATTTCCATAATTTTCATAATTGGTAGAATATTCTGTTTCATAATTGTTGTTGTGATTGTTGTTGTGATTGTTGTTGTGATAATTTTTGTGGTGATGATTGCTGTCATTGTTAGATGAAGAGGGATCCGAAAAAGTGGTGGAATCCGAAGAAATAGATGAACCAGTATTTCTTCGAGTACGTTTTTTAATTAAATCATCAACTTCCTTAAGAAATAATTCTTCACGTTCTTTTTCTTCTGTTGATGTAATAATCAACTTTTCCGAATCTGAAGATGTTAAAGTATTCCGTCGCGAACGTCGAGTTAAGGGGGTTTGAATACCAAGTTCTTTCATGATTCTTTCATCACGTTCTTTCTCTTCCGCTAAAAACATTTCGAGTTCTGTCACCTCTGCTTTACTGGTGAGTGCTTCTTTACCATTAGCTATTAATTCTAGTAATTTAGAATTGAATTTCACAAATTCTTCATCATCGTCACATTTTAAAGATTCTTCATTATATTCCTCTCTGTCACATTTAGCACGTGATTTGGACATGTTCATACGTGAACGAATCAATCGTCTTCGATGAACCAAGATTTTTTTGCGACGTGACATGGAAGAAGGAGAGGCTGAGGATGAAGAAGAAGAAGAAGAAGAAGAAGAAGAGGCAATAGTAGTAGTTGAAATTGAATCATCATCTGTAATAATGGTCGATTGTGATAATGATGATGATGCAAATTCTGTTTGAGTTGGTGTCGAGATCGTTTTTGATGGCTAATTATATGTATAAAGTAAAAGATAAATAGATATATATATAAATAAATAAATATTCATTGTAACGTCACATATTTAAATAAATTTAAATAAAATTAAATAAAATTAAACAAAGTTAATAAAACTTTTATAAAAACTATTATCGTACCATAGACCAAGTAATTTCATAAGGTGGAGGAGGTTCTTCTTCGTCGTCACCGAATCCTATTTGCATTATTTCACCGTAATCTTCATAATCTTCATAATCCTCGTCGTATTNTTTCGAGTTCTGTCACCTCTGCTTTACTGGTGAGTGCTTCTTTACCATTAGCTATTAATTCTAGTAATTTAGAATTGAATTTCACAAATTCTTCATCATCGTCACATTTTAAAGATTCTTCATTATATTCCTCTCTGTCACATTTAGCACGTGATTTGGACATGTTCATACGTGAACGAATCAATCGTCTTCGATGAACCAAGATTTTTTTGCGACGTGACATGGAAGAAGGAGAGGCTGAGGATGAAGAAGAAGAAGAAGAAGAAGAAGAAGAGGCAATAGTAGTAGTTGAAATTGAATCATCATCTGTAATAATGGTCGATTGTGATAATGATGATGATGCAAATTCTGTTTGAGTTGGTGTCGAGATCGTTTTTGATGGCTAATTATATGTATAAAGTAAAAGATAAATAGATATATATATAAATAAATAAATATTCATTGTAACGTCACATATTTAAATAAATTTAAATAAAATTAAATAAAATTAAACAAAGTTAATAAAACTTTTATAAAAACTATTATCGTACCATAGACCAAGTAATTTCATAAGGTGGAGGAGGTTCTTCTTCGTCGTCACCGAATCCTATTTGCATTATTTCACCGTAATCTTCATAATCTTCATAATCCTCGTCGTATTCGTACGATGTAGATTCATCATCATCATCATCATCATGATAATTTTCCGGACGATTTTCTATGATAAAACTTTGATAAGTTTCGGAGGCAACGGCTGAAGTGAGTGTAGCAAGTTCTGTCAACTTGTATAATAAATTAGCCATTAAACTTGGATTATGATACTGATTCTTGTAGGACGACGATAGTAATTCAACGCTATTATTTGATGAGAGTTTTTGAGAAAGGTCTAATCTAGCACCTTCTATTGATAATGATGACTGCATTTTATTATAATTATAATATTATTAAATAATTATTGTTTGATGTAACAATTAATTTTTGGTAATTTGGTAATCTGTTAAAATAATGGTGTGCAAAAAATGATATTTATTATTAAGAATGATGAAAAAAAAAATGAACGTAAATTATTTTTTTTTTTGCAACATAAATAAAATTTTTTTTTTCTTAATAAGTAAAGAGCAACAGGATATGTATTAGATAGGTATTGGGAAAGTATTTAAAAAAGGTATAATAATAAATTATTCGTTCGACGCGTTTTTTTTTTTTGAGTTCACCAATTTTTTTATTGGAATCAAATTTTTTTCGTTGCTCAAAATTAAAACTTTAAAATGAACTAATAATAAAGGAGTAATATAGTAATACTATAAGGTAATAAAGTTTAATTACGTTAATTACCGTAAGCATTACTACTTATCGGTATGTAGAAAACTGTATCGGTAAGGAGAAAAGTGAGGAGATAGTGTAAGGAAAATGGCGAATGCGGTTTTCGAATTAGTTCTTTTTATACGTATTGAGTATTTTCGAAAAAAATTAAATTTACCGTAATTAGATATTTCTTTTTTTTGGTCAGGGTATATCCTTTAACAATAGCGAAAAAGAATTATATTTATATTACTTGATATTACTATATTCTATTTTTATTATTATTATATTTTTATTATTATTATATTTTCATTATTATTATATCATACAAATTTACATTTATTCATAATAAATAATAATGCATTCATGTCGTACGTACATACGTAATCTATTTCTTTTGTCATTTTTTGTTATCGATGCGAATTGCATAATTTGATTAATCAAAAAAATCATTGATAAGATCTGTGCGTTAACTCATTCAGAATCGGTAGCGAAAATTTAATTTCGTCTGATAATCCAAGGATCATCTATTATTTACGTTTGTTTTCCTTGAAATGTTTCAAGAAAAAAATTATAATTTAATTAATATTCTAAATTAATAGTATATTATTTGTGTATTTTCTGTATTGAGTCAATTACAAGTAGTATGTATTACAAGTCTTATTTTTTTTGACTTTTTAGCCGTTGTCGATATGCAGAACGGTAAACAATCGTCACATATCACCTATTGTCTAAAAAGATAAATCGGTACAATTGAATAAAAAAAAGATCCATTGTCAAGTCAACGGTTCAAAGGTGATCATATGTCATGTCATTTACCGATTTGGAATTTCTTTGTTCAGTTTTCGTGGGGATCGTGAGTCATTTCCTTTAGCCAGACCAACAATAGCCACGATTTTTTTATTTTTGGAATTTGAAACAAACTGTCAAAGATTTATTCCTCTCTATATTCCTCATTCATTTAATTCATCCAAAATGAAAATTTTTTGGGAGAAACCATTTAAAATAATTAATAAATTCCGTTATTATAACAAAACACATGGTTCTAAACATGTTCAACGGTGATCACCCTTATTCAAGTTCTGTGGGTGAGACCCAACGCCAAAATTTTCAATTTGGCTCAATATTAAAAGGTAAGTATCAAAGAAGGATATTTCTTACTGCATTAATATCTCTACCCATTTCTATTTGACATTGAGGACATTTGAAATTGGGTGTTATATTAGTTGTTGGGTTGGGTGTTTGTTAGAGGTTTTTTATCTCGTTAAATTTTTTTGTAAATTGATTTTAATGGGGTAAAACCTGTTAAATAAGGTGCTCGTGGCCTGGTCAAGCCGTGCGGGGATAACCCTTAGTTAGCTAGTTTTTATTTTTTAGTTTTGTAATTTAAGTTACTGTATTGTTATGTATATTATAAATGTTAAATAAAGACGAGACCTCACTGGTCGTTTAAAAATTAAAAAAAAAATTTAAAATTGAAAGTTGTATTTGATCCCAATTTTTGATGAAGATATCCACAATTTTCACAGGTCTTTTTCACAAATTACAACTTTACACCAAGGGTATCTCTTGTCTTGTTGATAATGTGAAGATTTTGGATTTTTTTTTGAAATTCTTTTTGCTCTTGTATCTTTTTTTATGTTGAATTTCTTTTTGGGGGGCCATTTACTTTGTAATTTATCAAGGGCATTACAAAGTCAATAAATTCTTCCAATATCTTTCTTTCCCCATTCAACTGCTAATCCTAAAGGAGAATAGCCAGTTGAAAATGTCCTAACTCCTGAATCTAATGCAAGAATTCCTTCAATTCTTGTCTANGGGTTGGGTGTTTGTTAGAGGTTTTTTATCTCGTTAAATTTTTTTGTAAATTGATTTTAATGGGGTAAAACCTGTTAAATAAGGTGCTCGTGGCCTGGTCAAGCCGTGCGGGGATAACCCTTAGTTAGCTAGTTTTTATTTTTTAGTTTTGTAATTTAAGTTACTGTATTGTTATGTATATTATAAATGTTAAATAAAGACGAGACCTCACTGGTCGTTTAAAAATTAAAAAAAAAATTTAAAATTGAAAGTTGTATTTGATCCCAATTTTTGATGAAGATATCCACAATTTTCACAGGTCTTTTTCACAAATTACAACTTTACACCAAGGGTATCTCTTGTCTTGTTGATAATGTGAAGATTTTGGATTTTTTTTTGAAATTCTTTTTGCTCTTGTATCTTTTTTTATGTTGAATTTCTTTTTGGGGGGCCATTTACTTTGTAATTTATCAAGGGCATTACAAAGTCAATAAATTCTTCCAATATCTTTCTTTCCCCATTCAACTGCTAATCCTAAAGGAGAATAGCCAGTTGAAAATGTCCTAACTCCTGAATCTAATGCAAGAATTCCTTCAATTCTTGTCTACTTAGGAGCTTGAATTTTCACTCCTAATTTCAAGTGGCATAAGAATACAAAGGTAAAAACTTGTTTTTGGAGACAGCAATCATAATTCTGCCCCTCGGATAAGTTTTGGATAAAAGACTTCTTTTTTTCCAATGTTTAGAATGAATGACAATTGATTCAGATTTTTTTTGCGCAGCAAAAGTGGTTTTAAAAACTGAGTACATCATTCATTCCTTCATCTCTAATATCATAAGGTGTCTCCAAAACCCATTTGAAAATTTTCAGAATTTAAACATTTAGTTCTCAAAGTTTTTTTGTTTTGGAGAGTTCCTTCATTTTCTATGGCTGATAACACTTGGCTATAGGTCCACCTTGCTGTTTCAAACCATTTCGTCAAAGTTTCTTTTTTGAGAGTTGAAAGAGTTTTATTTTTTTTTTTTGTTTTTTTCCTGCTGATTCTTTTTCTTCTTTTTGTTTGTCATATTTTGTTTCTTTTTCTTTGGCTTGCAGATGAATTTAATGAACGGTAACAGAGCTTGTCTTTGTGGGTAACAACAACCTCTGAGACATTTCCTTTGTAAACTCATTCCAATAAGGTTTGAAATCCCTTACATTTGTAGCCGAGACTTGAACTAATGTCTTTAATGATTTCATGGTTTGGGTACTTGTCTTGGAGATCTTTGAGGTCTTCTTAGTGATTATTTGAGATTCTTGCATAGTAGGTTTTCGATTTTTGTTATTTTGGACTGTTTTCTTCTCGGGAGAAGAGTTGTTTGAGTTGTTTGACATTGTGGAGTTGATAATTTCAAATTGTTATTGTATTTTAAAGGAGACTTGTTCATACTTGACAATAAAAAAACAGATTTTAAAAGTGCCGCTCTTGTTTGAACCGTGAGATATTTATTTTTTTTTGAACCGCAAATTCTATTGTGCCTTGCATTCTGTACTTTGAACAATTATGAGCAGAACAAACAAAAATTACATCAACGAACGGATCAAAATTTTGAATAATCATAAACAGAACAAACAAAAATTACATCAAAACAAAATTGTGCCTTTATCACCATCTGCACTCTGTACGTTGAACAATTAGGAACGGAACAAACAAAAATCATATCAACGAACAGATGACAAATGTACAGAACAAACAAGAGCCGTTTTTGCATCACTCTCCATTGTCTGTTGTAATATATGTTTGGATATCATATGTTGCCAGAAATCCGATTGTATTGATGACTTTTCTTGTCATTCTAACGTGGTAGGTCTAAAAATATATTATTCGCTATAATTATTTAACGATAATCATTAACTATATGTCATTATTATTACTTACATAATTCCTACCCAGAAAATAACTATTTGCTCGGAAGATCGATGTAACAAAAGGCGTTTTTGGTTGTTTCATTATACATAATATTCGCCATTGTCATATTTTTGGAGTCAAATATGTTTATAATAAACCCGGGAGGGTCACCATCTACAATACTATCATCAATAATATTGAATCTAAAAAGTATTCTTTTCAACCCATCCGGGGAAAATTTCCCCGTCCAGAGATCATTCTCGTCATAAACGTATGGGTTGGGTTACGTGCTCGTGTCCTAAAAATAATAAATGAATATGTGACTCAGATGTCATCCTTGACTCAGGTACCTCAGGTGTCACCATTTGACTAGAATTATAAAACTGGCCTATGTAGATCTTTATAATTTCGGCCAACCTTAATCCTAACTTTGGCCAGTTGACATCTGTGTATAAATACAATTCGATGTATATGTTGTGACTCAGACAGATGTCACCATTTGACCAGAATTATAAAACTGGCCTATGTAGATCCTATGTAGATCTTTATAATTTCAGCCAACCCTAATCCTAACTCTGGCCAATTGACATCTGGGTCAAGAATCGATCTGAGGCACAACATATAAAAAACATTTTCTTTTTTATTAATTAAATTTATTTTATATCTTAAATTATATATTCTCTAAAAGTTTCGAATTATTTGTTAAATCTGGCTGAATACTGGCCTCTCTAATTTTGACGGGGGAGTTTTTGTCGAGAAATTAGATAAATTATGCATAAAAATAGTATTAATATATTTTGAAACATTTTATAATTTATTTAACTTTTTAATCAAATCCTAATCCTGTATACTTTTAAAAATAAATGTTGAGGTATTTTAAATTTTGAGAAGTTAGTATATTATCTATTCTCAACTTTCAGACACAAATTTAGTTAGTTCATATGCATCACTATTTTTGATAGGCATATATATAGTACGCGAACATAATATGATTTTACCATAAAGGCCTAAGAGTAGAAATTGGAAACCTATGTTAAACTAAGTTGCACTGAAATTACTGGCGAAGGAAACCGAGACATTTGAGAATACTTGACTGCAATGTTTAGTAAGTCATTATGCTTCAGTTGTGAGAATACATAAAACGAACAATAAGATCCCCAGAAATATCGCGATAGTAACTGCTCTGCAACAATCCAAACAAGTAAATGATTTTGGTTCGGCCTTTAACTTCAAGTACGCCATTTTTTAAATGAAAATTCCAATTGATAGTTATACATATTAGAAAGTGAAAAAGAGAAATAAATGAAAAGTTGAACTTTTTTCTTTAATAGTTTATTCATTTAATCATATTGACAATTTTTGTGCATAAATAAACTTCTTAAGTTCGAATGCATATTCTCATTTATTATTGGACCAAAAGGTTAGTATTAGTAAAACTTTATGTTTCAGCACCAGCACGTAATTACCTATAAAAATTATAACGAGCATTATGCTTTTCCACGGAAATTACAACGAAGTCATATAATGATACGTTTAAAGAGTTTTCTTCTAGTTAAATCATTTTCCTCAATATCGTTTAAAAAAATAATGTTTTTTTGTTTTACCAACAAAATATAAATAAAGAAGATGTTACTAGAGATGCATAAAAATCTATTGAACATTCTTATAAGGAAGTCCTTAAATTGCAGAGCGGAAGTCCTCAGATAGAAGACGCATATTATAGCCCAAGTTTAGGAGAGCTTACACGGTAATCGCCATATAATTTTTCGCCCCACGTGATATTTTTATGTCCACATTGTAAAAAAATTCTAAGTCCCCAGAATATTTAATAAAACCAGCCAATATACTTCCAATAACCACCGGAATTCTGCAATCGATTAAAATTCAATTGTTATAGTTTATTGAATTTAGAGGAATCATCGTTACCTAACAACACCAGTAATTTCTTTAATTGTATATTCAGATGAATATAGCAGATGGTAGTTAATTTCGCGGGCATTTTTTTTTTAAAAAAATTTCGAATTCTATTTTTTATCGTAGAAAAAAATTTAATTCAAAAAAAAGAATTAATCCTACGCGAAACTTGGGATTTTTAATTTATTTTTATTTATTGTTAATATTTCTTAAGTAATCAAATTTTTTTTTTATCGTAAGGAAATTTACTTGACTCATCTTTTTTTTTTTTTAGAAAAATAAAAAATATAATACTATGTAAGGAATTTATTTTCATTTATTTTTATCTTAAATAATACATAATATAATAGATTTGTGTAATGAATTTTTTGATACTTAGCAATCCATTACACAAATCTATTGAATTTTTTTTATAAAGACTACAACTCTAATCGATAATTGATTTGGAAACGGTAACGTTTAGAAATAATGTCACGATTATATTAAAAAACATACCTATTTTTCTTTCCTTTTTCATACAAGAAAATCTTGCCAAAAGGATATCATGGGCAAGTGTTTTGATTATCTTTTTCCTGGAACTTCGCGGGATTCACCACTCACATTTCGACATGATAGGAAAAACATTGGTCCTAAAATCTATACCATTATAATTAATTTAATGCGTACATTTTATATTATCACTAATTAAAGTTTAAGTTAAATATTTATTATTCTAATTCTTGTAATTATTTACGAGCTATTCAATCGACGTAAAAAAAATAACAATTAAAATAGAACCTATTGAGTATCGACCTTTAACGGAGATTCAGGAAATGTAGATCTAATTTAATACCAAATAGAGTAAAAAAATAAATGCAATATATACAACAAAGGTAAAGCGAAGATTATTAAATTTACAAGAATCCCATTATTAACATCACGAAGCAGCTCACTCATAAAAAAGAAATTGTATTGTAACATTTTCTTTTCTTTGTAGAACTATTATTCAATTATTCATCAGACAAATTGTACATTACAACCGTCATTATTCCAATTTATGCATGCAATAAAAAACAATATCAAAATAAATAATAATATCAATGGATATATTCTGGCGAACGAAAACATTTCGATTATTAATTTGCGTGCAAAAAAAAAAAGTTACATGCAAAAATTCGGAATTTATTTTTGTGTGATCAAAAACAATGCAAATAATAAGATCTAGGCTTTAGGTCTGATGGAATCTATCTTCCAAAAATTGATTGTAAATCAAGAGACATTTCAATATTTACTTTATTCAAGATATAAGGAAGGAAGGAGGAAAATTAATTCTTACATTGTAGGCATATAAATTGCAAAGACAAAAAAAAATCTTTCTAAATTTTCTAAATGAACCAAGATTGGTCAAAATCTACCAGCCTAATTAAAAATAAGTCCATTCTTTGTAACACAATCGAGGCATTCTGCTTTAAGAGCACATAAATAAATTTAGAAATATCTTTAAAATTATGCAAGTGGGAAGAAAATAAAATGATAATTTTCATGATCAACTTTAACTTCATTAATCTACTCTTTTAATAATCTAAAATATAAAAATATTTCATTTTTAGTTGAATGATTAAATCTTGACATAAGATCATGCATGTGCCAATAAAACTAATAGCATTACAAGAAGGTAAGATGTAATTGCGTTTAACAAAGATCGCAAGTTTAATTTCGAATCAAAGCGTACTATTTTGGAAATTATTTTTGTGGCGTCGTTAGTTTTACACCTAAATTTTTTTTTTTTTGTTTTGTCACTTTTGATGGATAGCGAATTTTGCTTTGATAAACTCTAAGCCGAGAATTATCCGAATCGATAGATCTTCAAAACAAACCAAATTTTTTTCTAAACTAAAAGAAAGACTTTTTACGTGATTATTTAAATTCAATTTTTCCACGATATAAAAATATATCGAATTTATACATCTATATCTATCAAGCCACAATTGCGCATCTTAGCACAGCATAATTTATAAATATTTGTTTATCTCGTGTTTTTTTTTTTTTTTTTGGAAATTACTCCAAAAAAAATTTAAAAGTTAAAATTAAATTAATTTCATTAATTATTATTACTACAAAACATGTCAACTCATAACTTTGATTTGTACTTAACTCATTCATTATAAAACGTACAAGTCTTTTTATTATTATTTATAAACAGAAACCCATCTTTTTTTTTTTTTTTTTGGAAATTACTCCAAAAAAAAATTTAAAAGTTAAAATTAAATTAATTTCATTAATTATTATTACTACAAAACATGTCAACTCATAACTTTGATTTGTACATAACTCATTCATTATAAAACGTACAAGTCTTTTTATTATTATTTATAAACATAAACCCATCTTTTTTTTTTCTTTTTTAAATAATTTATTTCTATAAATGGTTTCAACTCCGTCAGCTTATTTTGCACGTTGTACAATTGAAAAAACTACTTCGGAACTTGGAACTAACACAGAAACTGGACTTTCTATACAGGAAGCCAATAGCAAGAGGAAAGCAAGTGGTTATAATGAATTTGAGGTCGAAGATGGAGAAAACCCCATAATAAAATTCATTAAACAATTTATCGAAAATCCTCTTATTCTTTTGTTGCTTTGTTCTGCCGTGATTTCTTTGATCTTGGGAAATCCTAAAGATGCATTTTCCGTCTTCTTGGTATATTCCAATTTCTTTTAAGATTCTTTGTTTTGATCTGCTTTTTTTTTTAATTACTAGATAATGTCTAGATAATGTTCTGGATGATTTATTAATAAATGTATCAATAAATGCGTTTTATGATAATTAAATTTTATACTTAGGCGGTTTTAATTGTCACCACAGGTAAATTGATTTTATTCTCAATTTGAATAAAGCTTCACGTTTCGAAAAATTTTCAATAAATTCAATATTTTCATATTTTCGACATCTTCATGATATTTTCATGTTTTTGTTATAATTAGTCGGGTTCGTGCAAGAGTATCGATCCGAAAAATCACTAGAAGCATTAAATAAATTAGTTCCTCATTATTGTCATCTAATACGGTAAACAGGAATTACTACAAATTTTGTTACATATTAAGCATATTAAAATCTATTAAATCTATTAAATCTAATCTATTAAATTTATTAAATCTATTAAATCTATCAAATTTCTTTAAAATATTTAAACATATTAAATCAACCATTAAATCAGTGACGGTCATATAATAGAAGCTTCAGCCACTGAATTAGTACCAGGTGATATAGTTAAATTTCGTATTGGAGATAGAATTCCTGCCGATGTTAGATTAGTAACAGTTAAATATCATTTAATTTCCCATTCATTTAATTTTCATAATAAATATTATAAACGAATTAATAATTCGGTAATTATAATTTTTTTTTTTTAATAAATAGGCAGTAAATTTGGAGATAGATGAATCTAATTTGACAGGTGAACCAAAACCTCGAAGCAAGAATATAGGTGTAATTCTAGATGATAATAATAATTATCAAGAGATAACAATTCAAGATAGAAAGAATATTGCATTCATGGGAACCTTGGTAAAAAATGGTAAAGAACATATAATGAAAATAAATATATGTAATGGAAAAATTGTTTATTATCTTGATGAAACTTATTTTTTATTTTTATTTTCTAGGTTTTGGGTCAGGTATTGTGGTTGGAATTGGTAAAAATACAGAATATGGGGTGGTATTTTCTTTAGTTAAAGAGGTTAGAAATATATTATTAATTGTTTTATAAATTTATTAGATTTATTTATTAATTCAAAGATTTTAAATTTACAAAAAAAATATTTATCTATTTATTTACAGGCCGAGACACCAAAGACTCCCTTTCAAATTAGTATGAATGATTTGGGAAAAAAGTTATCATATTTATCAGGAGGAATTATTGCCATCATTGTTTTAATAGGAATTATTCAAGGACGAAATTTATTAGAAATGTTAACTATTGGAGGTTGATATTTTGAAAATTATCAAATTTTTGAAGAAAAATTAATTTACAAGAATTTATCAAGAATCTTAATTATTATTATTATTTTTTTTTTTTTGAATACACATAAAAACAGTCAGTTTAGCAGTGGCTGCTATTCCTGAAGGTCTTCCAATTGTTGTGGTCGTTACTTTAGGTTTGGGAGTTTTAAGGATGGCAAAGAAAAATGTTATTATAAAAAAATTAAATTCAGTAGAAACTTTGGGTTCTGTGAACGTTATTTGTGCAGATAAAACTGGTACGAGATTTCAAGAAGTTTTCTAATTTTCTTTCTTTTTTTTTTTTACGTTGAAAAAATAATTATAATAAATAAATTTTGATTATAACAAATTATCATCATAATAACAATAGGAACATTAACACAAAATATTATGACCGTTACTAAAATATTCACAATGGATGAATTGAGCACTTTTGATTTAGAACATGGTTTACCAACCAAGACAAGTCTTGCTATGCGAGAAGTTCTTAAGATTGGTGAGTATTTAAAGAATTATTAGATTTAAAGAATATTATTAAATTAATCAAAAGCAACAATTTTAATTTAATTTTTGTAAAAAAACAAACAAACAAATGATTTGTGTAGGAGGATTATGTAATGATGCTATAATTGATGAAAGTGGAAAAAAATTTGGTCAAGCAACGGATGTTGCGTTACTCGACGTTTTACATAAAATGGAAATGGAAGATATTCTAAAAGTATTATTTGACTAAATTTGATATTATATATAATTTCCTTTATAAGTTAAATATCAACGAGATCTTTCTTCTTATATATATTTACGAATTATATATATCTATCTATCTGTATATTTGTCTATCTGTCTATCTAGAAATATGAAAGAATTTCAGAAATTCCTTTTAATTCTGATCAAAAATGGATGTCAGTAGTTTGTAAACGAATAAGCGAAAAGAGCGAAAAGGACGAACCGGAAATAATATTTTTCAAGGGTTCATTAGAAGCCGTATTGGGGAGATGTACTTCTTATTATGTTTCAGATACTCATAAACCTCCACTAGATACATCAGCAAAAGAGTCGGTAATCCGAAATGTCACTGCAATGTCTTCTCTCGGACTTCGTTGTCTTGGAATGGCTTATGGTACAGATCTCACAAAGCTCACGTTTGTAGGATGCGTTGCCATGTATGATCCACCGAGAAAAGGTTTAAATTTATTTGTTTTATTATTGAACGAATAAATTATATAAAATCAAATTAATAATTCAAATTTATAATTTTAATTTATTAGGGGTTGAACAAACAATTAAAAAATTAATTGGTGGTGGTGTCAAAGTAGTAATGATAACTGGTGATTCCGGTAATAATTGTAATAGTTAATGCTTTGATTATGTTCTTTTGATGACAAGATTATAACTGCATTTTTTTTTTTACTTTTATGAATAGAGCAAACTGCGCTTTCTATTTCACGAAAGTTGGGCATTCCCGTGAATTCATCATCACGTTCAAGTTGTTTGACAGGAAATGATATTGAATCTATGACAACTGCACAATTAAAATCAATAATTGGTTCTGTTTCAGTATTTGCTAGAACCGCTCCAAAACATAAAATGGCCATTGTTCAGGCTTTTCAGGAAAATGGTTCTATTGTTGCAATGTCGGGGGATGGAGGTAAAATTCTTATTTTTTTTTTTATTATTTATTTATTTATTAAGAAAAATTAATTAATTATTAATTAATTATTATGAAAAATTATTTAGTGAATGATGCCCCAGCTTTAAAAATAGCAGATATTGGTATTTCTATGGGTAAAAGTGGTACAGATGTATCAAGAGAAGCTGCTGATATAATATTGGTTAATGATGATTTTAATGCTATATTAGATGCTGTAAAAGAAGGTATACATAATAAACTTTTCTTATTATTATTATTAAATTATTAAAAGAAATGACCATAACAATAATAATAATAATGATTATTATTATTATTATTATTTTTATTTTTATTTTTTTATTTTAGGCAAATCAATATTTTATAATATTCGGAATTTCTTAACATTTCAATTAAGCACAAGTATAGCTGCCCTGACATTAATTACAATGTCAACAGTAGCTGGTTTACCAAATCCTCTAAATGCTATGCAGATTTTATGGATTAGTAAGTTTGAATTCCCATATTATTATTATTGTTATTATTATTATTTATTTATTTATTATTTATTATTTATTATTATTATTAATTATTATTATTTATTATTAATTATTATTATAACAAAACCTTTTTTACTATTTCAGATATATTAATGGATGGACCACCGGCTCAATCATTGGGTGTTGAACCCGTAGATGAAAGTGTAATGCGACAACCACCCAGAAAGAAAAATTCACCAATACTTACGCCAGCTTTAATAATGCGTGTACTTACCTGTGCATCAATAATTGTGGCAGGAACATTATTTACATATATTACTGAAATGAGAGATGGTGTAGTAACAGCACGGGACACAACAATGGTACAAAATTTTTATTGTTTGTTTGTAATTTTTTTTTTTTTAATAATTTTTAACACAATTTTTAACATTAAATATTTTTAGACATTTACGTGTTTTGTATTATTTGACATGTTTAATGCATTAAGCTGTCGTTCCGAGAAAAAATCCATATTTGAATTAGGAATATTTTCAAATTCGATGTTTAATTTGGCAGTTTCATTTTCTTTAATTGGACAATTATTTGTAATCTATGTGCCATTCTTTCAATCAATATTTCAAACTGAATCATTGGATTTTACGGATATCGTGGGCCTTTTACTTTTAACCTCAACAGTATTTTGGATTGACGAATTTCGTAAACATTATCATAATCAAAAACAAGATGATGAATTTGAAGCAAGTGGTATTATGATGGAAGAAGTATAAATCAGCAAAATTAATACAAAAAAACGCTAGGAAACATAAAGGAAAGAGGAAACAGCATAATAAAGGGAACATGGATGTAATTTCTATATTATTTAATATATATATATTTTTTTAAAAATATTTATTAAAAAAATAATAATAATATGGATTTTAAATTTATTTATTTTTTGATAATATTATAGCAAATAATTATTTATAAATGATATATAGTAATAAATTAATTACTCTTAGAAATAAAATTGTACAAGTAAAATAAATATTCCATAGAATTTTAATATATTTAATCTAATAAATAATTCAATACATAATTGATAACTCTGCATTCACATGTTTGATGGAGTTCTTGAGTTATGAATAAGGAATGGGACGCGAGTATAGAATTTAGGCCTTTTTTTTTTTTATTATTTTTTTGCCTAAAACACTATAAATATTGAAAATATTGAAAATATTGACAAGATTGGTGATTTGTATTATATAATAAAATTAATAATGTAATAAACAATTTAAAAGATAATGTGAAATATATATTACATGGTTTTTACTTAAAAATAAAATAAAAATATATACAAATACTTTAAATAGAATGAATAACCAAATAAATAAATAAATAAATATCCCAAAAATTTCTTAATCTTCAACAACAATGGTTTGACCATCAGGATTAATTTTGTTCTCAATTTTTAGCATATTAGTGAACGCTATGGTTTGCGGATTCAAGAATGGTTGTCCTAAAAATTATTATTATTATGAAAATTAAGATTAATTTTCTTAGAATTTTTTCAACTTTATTTATTTTATGATTTTATGTAATTTCAACTTACTCAGGTCATATTTAAATTTTTGCTCACTACTAAGACTACTATCGGATGGAGCAGTTGGTTGAAAATTTTTAGGAATATGGAAATCAGAAATATTTTCAAGAACCCATTGACGTTCTTTTTTTATTCGTCTAAAAAATATCAATACAAAAAAAAAAATATACAAAAAATATGAAACATAAATATATAAAGAGGAAACAAATAAAACAAATAAAATAGAGATTTGAATAAATTTACTCGCTAATCTCTTCTTCACAAGGTATTGGTAATTCTTTATATTGCAAAGAAAGAAAATCGTGTGTAGCTCTCGTTATTGCTAACCATTCTTCATCATAGTTAAATTCTGGGGAACCATTGGCTTCAGGAAAATCTAAAATCTGTCAAAAAAAAAAAATTTTTAAAAATAATTTAAAATAATTTAATCTGTAATAAAAAGAAAATAATTCTAAATACCTGCAAAAAGTCGCGACCTGGCAGACACTTGTCAAGTGCCAAAAATTGGGTAAATGAAACATCATCAATTTTGTCATCAATTTTATCATCTCCCAACATTACGGGATCTTTTTCATTTTCACTTTCATTAGATTCCATGGAAATTTCATCTGGATTTTCATAAATAGATAAAGTTTTTACGCTATTTGATTTGTCTTCAGAATCATCATGATAAACAACGGCTGTGAATTTAACATGAAGGTGAGCAGAAAACCAAAATTTTGGTTTTAACTTTGATAATAACTTTTCACCAGGAGGGCTTCCTAATTTATTCGTAAGGATCTAATTTAAAATATCGAAATAAATTATTCAATTGTCACTTTGATTTATTTACTAAATAATCATATCACGATTATTATTAATCATCATCATATTACTAGCATTAGTATTCAAAATCAAAGTTTTAATTAACAATTTTGAAAAAAAAATAGAGACATAAATCAAATTTAGAATACTTACATCATTCTTAAAAAAAGGTTTTATGCGAAGAAGTTCCTTTTCATCTCCATGACTAGTTATTCCTAATGGCCAATCATGAGACATGAAAATATCTAAAGGTTTCTTTATCTTTATAATTAAGATTCGAGTCCCGAATAATGTAATGTAAAGTAATATGAATAATGTGAATAATGCGAATAATGTGAATAATGTGAATAATGTGAATAATGTGAATAATGTGGATAATATGAATAATGTGAATAATGCGAATAATGTATATAATGTGAATAATGTATATAATGGATATATTTTAAATGTCACCTGCATAAGTTTGACAACATCATATTGTTTTAAATGATAAATGCTTCGGATAGTTTGTTGACTATATGGCATCTTTTCGTGATGCCCTAAACATTAAATTGAATTAAATTGAATTGAATTAAATTAAATTAAATTAAATTGAATTAAATTAAATTAATTAAACATAAATTGAATTAAATTAAATTAATTAAACATAAATTAAATTAATTAAACATAAATTAAGTTAATTAACTTAATTAAGCATAAATTAATTATTAATTCTTGAAATTCAAATATTTTCACACCTGTATAATAATCTCTATCATTATATATCCCACCAAGTCCTCCTATCCGAAGACCTCCAAAATTGACAACACCCGCGCACCCAAGATAATAAATATTATCGCATACCCATCCTCCATGATATCTAAAAAAATATAGAATATAATATTATTAGTAATTTTTAATTTTTTTTCAATGTAATAAGTGTGATTAATAAATGATAATCTTACAATTCCCATAAATAATTACTGGCTTCATGATTTCCTCCAATAAATAAAGTTGGGCAATGAGCTTTAAGTTCACCAGAATAATATTTATGAAAATTGCCTAATGTTCGATATTTTTGGGGTACATTCAAACTATCTAAATCGGCACTATTGCGAATTGACTAAGGGAAATTTATTAATTATTATTATTATTGCTGTTATTATTATTATTATCATTATTATTAATTTTCATTATAGAATTATCTATAAAACTTCTTTCTAAATCAAACCTGAAAATCTCCACAGATCAATAACAAATCGATTTTTATTTTTTTTTGTTTCTCAATATAATCTATCGTCTGATAAATTACTTCCAGTGTGTTATGACAACAACCTTCGATAGCAATCTAATTATATAAAAAATTAAAGTTTATAATAAAAGTTTATCTGTAAAAAAATTCGTATGTACCTTCATATTTCTATTAATTCTATTTCTATAGTTAAATGTGGATTTTGATAAATTTCTAATAGAAGAAAGCATTACTATATACCTATATATATATTAGAAAAAAACAATAACTAAAATTTAAAAAAAAAAATTGTCTAAATAAGGAAACATGAATGCAGATTTTATTTATATAAAATATCCCCAATTAAATGTTATTACGTTCTTCGAAAATCAAAAATTATGTTTTATTCTAAAGCAATGCTTTTATTAGCATCCCAATGTATTTTACTTTTATTTTGTTGGATATGGAATCTTTCCTTTTCTTCTCTTGTTCCAACTTTAATGTTCTCTCGGGACGTGTCGGCCATAATAACAGAAAAAAGACGAATCGAATTAAGGTCAGAAAATTTTATTTTATTTTATTTTATTTTGACAATTTTATATAATGTATTTTTTTTTTTTTGAATTTTTGTTAATTTTGTATTCTCTTGGTGGGCTAATAAAATAATAATTCCAGGAATTTATCTAAGGTACTTTTTTTTCGCTAAAAATAGCATTCAAACGAATAAATATTGATTTTGCCCTTCTTTACACGCGTTCTTTTCGTTCCTCTCGTTCTTCTCTCGTTCTCTTGTTCTTCTTAGGAAATGTTTTATCATGGATTTAATAACTATATGAAATATGCTTTTCCTGAAGATGAGGTTAGAAAATTAATTGAAACATTTAATTACAAATCATAACAACGTATAATTATGCATAATAATGTGTATGTGACTAATTGTAGATTTATGTTATGTAGTTAGATCCGATTAACTGCGTTGGGAGAGGAAGTGACAAGAAAAATCCGTAAGGGCATAAAAATTAATTTAATCAATTTTAATTCATTTACATAATTCGCATAATGTTTAATTATAATATATAATGATTTAGAAATAATGTATTAATAAACGATGTTCTCGGAGATTTTTCATTAACTCTAATCGATTCTCTCGATTCCTTTGTGGTAAATATGATAATTTCGATTTAATTCAGTATAATTCAATGTAATTTAGTGTGATTCGGTGTGATGTAATTTCAATTTATGATATTTTATACATATAAATGCGTCGTATAGGTATTTAATGACAAGGCTGAATTCGAAACTGCAGTTCGTAATGTAATCAAACATGTTTCATTCGATCAAAACAATAGAGTACAAGTATTTGAAGCGAATATTCGCGTATTAGGAGCTCTGGTATCGTAATTAATTGTTTCCTTTATCTTAATTAATTTCTTATTTATTTCTTTTTGAATTATTTAATTTGAATAATATATTTTTCTTTTTTTTTCTTTTGTGTCGATAGTTATCAGCTCATTTATTTGCCACCGATTCTCGATTTGGTTTTAAGATTGAAGGTTATAATAATGAATTACTGGATTTAGCTTATGATTTGGGACAAAGATTATTACCAGCATTTCAAAACACAGAGACAGGAATTCCTTACGCAAGAGTAAGTTTTATATTATCACTTTTAAATTTTTAATTAATTTCTAAAAAATTTATTTTAAAATTTCATATAGGTAAATTTGAAACATGGTGTGATGTATAGTGAAACGCATGAGACTTGTACTGCAGGTGCTGGTACTTTTATCTTAGAATTTGGCGTCTTAAGTAGATTAAAGAATGATACTCGTTTTGAGGATGCTGCACGTAGAGCGTTATTTGGTTTATGGGATAGAAGAACAGATTTGGATTTAGTTGGAAATGTTATAAACATTCAAACTGGACAATGGATACATACTGCTGCTAGTACTGGAGCTGGCATTGATTCATTTTATGAATATTTACTTAAAGCTTATGTACTTTTTGGAGAAACAGAATATTTGGATATTTTTAATGAAGCATATGCCGCAATTTTAAAACATGTTCGAGATGAATCAGGATATTTGTATCGAAATGTTAATATGATGAATGGAGGATTAATGTCTAGTTGGGTGGATAGTTTATCAGCATTTTTTCCTGGTTTACAGGTGAATCTATTTTTTCTTTTTTGGTATTATTTATTATTACTATATATATATTGTTTGTAGAATTTGGTCTATATTTTATTTTTAATTTTTTTTTATGTTTAGGTATTTTCTGGTGATTTGGATACCGCCATAAAATCACATTTATTTTATTTTAATATTTGGAGAAAATATCGAGCTATTCCGGAAAGATTCAATTTTTATTTAAAAAATGTTGAAATTTCTTCATATCCTCTTAGGCCCGAATTTATTGAATCTACATATTTATTATATCAAGTATTAAGCAAGCTACTTCATGATCATAATAATGTATTCTCTGCCTTTTTTTAATTCTTTCGAATGCTTATGCCTTTAAATTTCGCAGGCTACTAAGGATCCTTTTTATCTTCAAGTTGGAGAGATGGTATTACAGGATTTAGAATCCATTTCTCGTGTAGAATGTGGATATGCTTCTATTAAGAATGTATTTACTAAAAAATTGGATGATCGCATGGAAAGCTTTGCATTAAGCGAAACATTTAAATACTTATATTTATTGTTTGACACCGGTAAACTAAAATTAAGCTCTCCCAGTGGTAATTGAGTACAAAGAAACTTCTCTAAGTGCACTTTGCTTGGGATCATGGTAAAAAAAAAAAAAAGATGGAACTTGGATTTAGAGAGGGTACGCACTTATAGAGAGCAAAATTTATAGAGCTCTTATAAGCTGGGACTGAGTCATGCAGTGCATTTAAAGAGAGTTTATATTGTGCGTGCATTTATAGAGGGTGTATTTAGAGAGGTTGTATAGTGCATGCATTTAGAGAGGTTTCTCTGTACTAACTGTTTGCTAATTGAGTGCTGGTTGATTGAATACTAATTTGGTCGCATTTTATTTTTTTCTTTTTAGATAATTTTCTCAATAAATTAGACGATAATTTTGTTTTCACAACTGGTAAAGTTAAAAATTATAATTTGATATTATATAAAATTTTTTAGCATCATCATAATTACATTAAACATTATTCTCTTATTTTTAATAGAAGCACACATTATACCATTGCCTGTTCAATATTTAAAAAAAACAAAACGAGATATTCCTAGAACAGATAATTTTACATGTCAAGCTTATCAAAAGAAACAAACTCAACTTGCTGCATCTATTACAAATAGACCTGACGCGGATTTTGCAAGAGAATTGGTGGGACTTGAAGAAATATCATTACCACCATTAGATCCTCATGGATATTGTGAAATCCCTGAAACAGATCCTTTAGTAATAGGTGTCAGCTTTACCAACTCTGATCCCGATTCCCAACGACCTTTCCAACAATTAATACAATATGTTAATGGAATAATTGCAAATAGTTTGGCAGGTTTGAAATTAGAATTGACAAGAAGAGCTGATCGCAAGGGTTATGATGTAACTAAAGGTATTTTGTGGTAGTGATTTCACCTAATAATCTCAATAATTTTAACATTTTATAAAATTTGCGACTCATAAATTATATACTCGCAGTTGACAATATGAGGTAGCTTTTATTAAATTAAATATTCATTTTATTTTCTTGTAATTATAATTTAATGATTATAATATAACAAAATTTAATATAATTTAATATTCTATTTTTGTTAGGATTCTTCCTGGACAAATTTTTGAAATACGAGATCCAGCTATAAAACAAACATGGGTTAAACAACAAACATATGAGACTTCGATTGTTCGAGTATTCCATGATTCACAAGAAGATTATTCAGATTATATTGGAGCAATAGCTTCTTTTGGACCACAAATCACAGAGGCACTACCTATCTCTTATCTGATGAAAATTCCACTATCATCAAATGGTTGTAAATCATATAAAGCTGAAAAGAATATAATAAAAGATAAAATATTATTTGTTAAACGTGGTGGATGCACCTTTGTCGAAAAGGTTTCAAATGCTCAAGCTGCTGGAGCAAAAGCACTTTTAGTTGCTAGTGATGATAATATTTTATTTAGACCAGTTCTTTCTTCCGAATTTGATGAAACCCCTTATTCAATACCTTGTATTCTTATAACTAATGAATCTGGAATGGAATTGGATAGACTTTTATCAAAATCATCAGATGTACGAATAACATTAATGCCTGACATCCGTGAACCATCAACTTACATTTCTAATGATAGTAATAATGAACTTCTATTGGTAATTCATGGTAGAATAATACGAAATGTTCGACTTAATTTTAATGGTCAATAATAAATTAAAGTAATTTTTTACAAGTTCAAATATATGGAATTTAAATAGTAAATAATTCAATCACGTATAATTTGTCACATGACGATTCACATACGCGGATGGATTAAATTAATAAATCAATCAATTAGTACACGCATATAGTGAGTCGAGTTCACAATATGCCATTAAAATCCCTATCCATTACTACTCCACCCAAGCTGTGTTTAATATATCCACACCAACTTAAAGCTCTCAATCGGTTCAGTAAAAACCGAAACCGAACCGCTGGTTTCGGTTTATTAATATATATTCGGTTCGGTCACGGTTTATAAACAGAATCCGAACCGAATATTTCGGTTTACATATATACATATTGATTTTGGAGCATTTTATAATTATTGAAGATATAAAAACCGGTTCGGTTTAATGTCGATTTCGGTTCGGGATAATTATTATTCGGTTTCAAACCGAATCCGAACCTATAGTTTCGGTTCGGTTCGGTTCCGGTTTTACTGCTAAACTGGACCGTTGAGAGCTTTACACCAACTGCGTGAAAATAAAAAAAAAAGTATTAAAAAGATGAAAAAAATAAAAAGTAACTTTTTACCTAATTTTCTTGTGAAATTCATTAACGTTGAACTTTTTTAAAAAAAAGGACAGATGTAGAAAATGCCAATAGTTAAATATTATGACTAGTAACTATCTTGCCGTAATCCGTAAATTAATATTGTAATATGTTTTAATGTAATTTGAAAGCTATTTTAATACATCGCCTTTGAACGTCAATAATTCAATGAATATCGAAGTTAGAAAGATGATTTAAATACCATTGTGAAGTTTTAAATGAGATCGTTCTCGATAAAAGTTACATTGTACCTGGAAGATCGACATTATTCCTACAGGTATGAGTGATTTTTATTGGTGTAAATAATGTGGGCATCTATTTATATGATTAATTTTTTAAAAAACAGAGAATAATTATTCAGGAATGTATCAAATATTTTTGTTATTTTATATTATACTTTCTTTTTTGGAAGTGAAGGTGATGTTTGCTGCTTTTGAAAAACACTACTAAGAAACTTGTAGACAATAAAAAAAGTACATTCACTGTAAAAATTTCAGACCTGAGTTTATTTCAACAGGTGACTTTATTTTGGGCTTGAACTTTCAAAATCAAAATCGACAAGTTGATAAATGAAAATGTTTAAAGTTGATTTTATACATAACATGCAAAAGTTAAAAAAATGTAAAATCTCTGAAGGAAGCTATAAAATGCTTGGCACAACCCATATAATGCTTTCTGTGAGTAATTCAAGTACACTCCGATTTTTAGGAATTGACCTTTTGGGCAGCAAGCTGTTTTTTCAATGGCACCTTACCTTTCTTTCAATTTTCATTGTGTGTAGTGGCATTGGAAAATTTTTTAAACCAGAGGTTTTTACAATGTTTCATTTTCAAAAAACCTCTGGTGGAATTGAACTTGTGGAGGTCAATGTTTTTAAAAATATTTCAAAATATTATGGCCATTAACTTGTGGAGGTTAACAATTAAAATATTTCAATCTAGAAGTTATATAATTGGGCACAAAGTAGTTTAAATATTAATGCATGCAAATTGTTCTATACAATTTTTCCCCAAGAAACTTCTCCTGACATTATAATATGTTAAAATCATTATTTGATTCTTGCAAATACAGCACTTTGTGACATTTGTACCATTTTGTAATATTTATCGCCAAGTTGGTCTATTTTATTAATATCTATATTGCAAGGAGACCAAGGAGATTGAGGAGATGATGATGAAATAATATAAAATAATAATGATATAAAGCAATAATAAAAAATAACATATTTCTTAAGAACAACTATCAGTAATCATATTATAATATTTAATAATATTAAAAATCATTGTAATCCTTAAATTCCAAAAAAAATAACTCAAAAGTAATAATATATTTTTTAAAATATTATTTAAAAATACTTTCTTGATTCATTAAAATATTTCCTTTACCATTAGGCCCTTCTTTAAATTCTTTTAACATTTGTAAATACAATTTTGCCAATCTTCGACAATTCACAATTGCATTTACTCCTTCAGTTTTTTGGCATTTGATTAATTGTTTTTTAACCAATCTTACTTCCATTGCTTGAATCCAATGTTCTCGAATTAAATATTCTTTATTTGACATCCTAACTATATATTATTATACATATATGTTTCAATATGAATTAGTAAATATATTTTAATGTGAATATTTAAAATATTGTATTTTGATAAATGAATGTTTAAATTATTATATTTTTATTGTAATAATGCCTTTGACTTCTCCAAATACAGTTAAATGTATAAATATATTCTTTTAAATAAAACTAACCTTCCGGTTCCGGTTTTCCCCCTTTTACTTCAGTAAATTGGGGAGTTTTTTTATGCGGGTATTCCCAGCTTCCCATTTCTAATTGTTTATTTGAAATCTACAAGTTTAATAAAATTTAAGAGGCAATGCAAAAAAAATGTATAACTTAAATTTCATTGGCTGATTTTCTTGCCACATAAAATAAGATGTACGTAACACAATAAATTTAGATCTAACTGTTAATATAAATGTTTTCATGTCGAAACATTAAATTAAATTAAATTAATTAATTAATTCATTATTGGTATTATATTTACATAGAATTTTTAATTCCTTGACTTATTTCTTAGTAAAAATTTATATTTCGAATTATAGTTTTAAATTTTAGTGGTCTAGATCATCCCAAGTACGCTTATTAAAGAAAAAGTAATAAGACACTATTGAACTTTGTTGTTTAGAAAATTCGCTTATAATGTTACATTTTTTATTTATATTTATTATTTGTACATAAGTTTAATTAGTATATTATAATGTTATAAATAAAATTTTAAGAAGAAAAAAACTAGTATGCTTATTCTTGAGATCCTAATACTTGTTTGTTAACTAATTCAGAATATAATCCTTGTTGAGCAATTAACTCAAAATGAGTTCCTGTCTCAACAATTTTACCTTTATTTACAACTAAAATCATATCTGCATTTTGAATTGTTGATAATCTGTGGGCGATTATAATTGTTGTAAAATTTTTACTTGCTTTATCAATTGCTTCTTGAACCAATTTTTCAGATTCAGAATCCAAAGCAGAAGTTGCCTCATCAAGAAGTAAAAGTTTAGGATTTCGGATTAAAGAACGAGCAATTGCAATTCGCTAAATATTTATATGGTTTATATGGTTTATATTAAATTTTGATCAAATACAATGATATTTTGAGAAAAAATAATAAAAAATAAATCAAAAATACCTGTTTTTGCCCTCCGCTTAATTGGGTACCTCTTTGACCAACAGGTGTGTCATACCCTTGAGGTAAGCTTGCAATAAAGTCATGAATATTTGCACTTTTTGCTGCTGCTTCAATTTCTTCTTGAGTACAAATATCTTTTCCATATGCAATATTGTCTCTAATAGACACATCAAATAGTATTGGTTCTTGTTCAACAAATGATAAATTACTTCTAAGATATTCCAAATTCCAATTTTTGACATTCACATTTTCTAAATCAACATTTCCAGATCTAGTATCATAATAACGTAATAATAAAGAAATAACAGTACTCTTTCCTGAGCCAGAAGGTCCAACAAGAGCAACCGTTTTACCCGATTTTGTTGAAAGGTTCAAACCACGTAAAACTTTTACTTTTGGACGAGCAGGATAGTTGAAATAAACATCGTGAAATTCGGAATGACCAGTCACAGGTGTCGGTCGATCTTTACCTTCGTTTTGAGTGGGATCAATAAGTGATTGTCGTTCAAGAATTTCAAAAATTGATATTGCAGCAATTTTGGCTTTCGCGATATTTGGTGCAAAGGTGCTTAAATCAATAATTAGTGATTTAGTATTTCATTATTATAAGAATTATTAATAGACAAATACATAAATAAAATAAAATTGATAAATTGCTCACCTAGCTTGTCCAACTCCCACTGCCATAAATAAAATGGGAAAAAATGCTGAAGGGAAAAAAAATTATGGTGAATATTAAAACAAAATATTTAAAATGTTCCTAATTTTTATCTACCAACCTTTCAGCATTTCCATTGAAGTATACTCTCCTCTGGCAACTAATTCTCCACCATACCTTTATAAAAAAGTTTATAAAAAAGTTTATAAGCGATAATGCAATTTCCATAATAATGTTAAGATAACAAATTTAATTTAAAGATAAATAAGATAAATACCAAAATGCTAAAGCATAAATGAAAAACACGGCCCCTTGGGCAAATCCAAAACCAAGAGATGATATCATAATTCCTTTCAAAGCAATTTTATGAGGACTCGTAATTGCAATTTGATAAAATTTAAAAAAAGTTTTCTCAAGAGTTAAAGATGCAATTGTTCTAAAAAAACATAAAGAATTTAATATTTAATATTTATTATATAATAAATTTAAAAGTATCATTATAATAATACCTAATATGAGAGACACTTTGTTGAACGATTTCATTACTTTCTTCATATGCTTTTCGTGTCTAGATAAAAACAAAAAAAAATGCATTAATAAAAAAAATATAATTATTAAAATAAGTGCAGTAATTAACTTTAAATAAAAAAAATGACCTTATCACCAAAACCAGCAATAGATCTCATCTGTAGTCCTGCTGAAATAACAAAAAATGGTATTGTAGCAAGAACAACCAATGTCAACTTCCAACCATAAATAAAAGCTATGATCTAATTTTATTAATAATATTTTAGTAAAGAAATTTTATTTGATAAAACAAAAAAAAATCAAAAAAAATTAGAGAAAATTCCCACCAAACCAGAAATAACACTAGTTAATGAAAAGAAAATGTTTCCCATTAATAAGCCCGTTAATCCTTCCACTTTTGTAGCATCCACTGCTAATTTTGATGTTAAAACTCCTGTACTATTTTTTTCATCATCAAAATATCCAATTTCTTGCTTAAGTAATGCTGTAAATGTCATAATTCTAAGACGCCATGTGAGCTTTTCTCCAGCAAAAGCAAAGAAAAATGTATGGCCAAAGTTACCAACAGCAGAAGCTATGGCCAGAACCAAAAACATTAATGACCAGAAGTTTGAATCTCTACGTAATTCTTCTCGACTAAAAATTCAATGAAAATTAATAAGTTAATAATTATATTAATAAATAAAAATAATAAAATAAAATAAAAAATTCTTACTCAGTTTTGGAAAGAGAATCTAATACACTTATTAACAGAATTGAAAATATAGGTAAAATTAAACCACTGATAATAGAGCCAATTAAACCCGCGAAGAATAATGGATATTCTGGCTTTTGAAGCTTGAGGATTTTCCCAAAAGGGGATGGTTGTTCTAACTTCTTTTTGTCTTCCTCTTCTAAACTTTTAAATGATTTATCTGTATCTTTTGTAGTCATTCTACGTAAATTGGTACTCTTGCCTTTTTTATCAGAATTTTTTGTGGATATTCTTCGTAAAAATGATCTCTTATCTTTTCCTTCAAATTCTATTTTCATATCCGGATCATCTTGTGTCATATCATCTTCATCTTCAGATTGTGAGGAAACTTCAATTTCTTCTACATCTTTATCTTCTTCGACTTTTAATTCTTGTGCTTGAACTAAGTCATAATAAGCACCGCGTTTAGCAATTAATTCTTCATGGCTCCCAATTTCCACAATTTCACCTTGATTCATCACCACAATTTTATCCGCGTTTTTAACAGTAGATAGTCGATGCGCAATGACTATTGATGTAAAACTTTTTGAAGCTGTAGCTTTATCAAGAGCTTCCTGGACGAGATGCTCAGATTCAGTATCAAGAGCTGATGTTGCTTCATCTAATAATAATATAGCTGGATTCTTTATTATTGCACGTGCAATAGCAATTCTAATGACGTATAAATTTTAAACATTATAAATATAAAAATTTGCATTGATAACAAATTTAACAAAAAAAAGTATCATAATTACCTTTGTTTCTGTCCTCCGGACAATAAAGAACCCTTATCTCCGACTTCTGTGTCATAAGCTTTTGGTAAATCCTTAATAAATTCATGTGCATTAGATTTTTTACACGCTTCAATTACTTCATCTAAACTTGGCTCTCTGTCATCTGAAACTTCGCCCCACGCAACATTCTCTCTAATACTTTTCGGGAAAAGTACGGGCTCTTGTCCCACAAGACCAATTTGAGATCTTAACGATTCAATATTAATATTTTCAATATCTTCTCCATCAAGAAGAATCGATCCATTAGCTGGATCATAGAATCTTTCTAATAGGGCAATTATAGTTGATTTTCCAGATCCTGAACTACCAACTAAAGCAACTGTTTCTCCAGCACCAATTGTTAAGTTAAAGTTTTTTAATATTTGAATATCTGGACGAGATGGATAAAAGAAATCTATATTTTTGAATTCCAGACGTCCCTTGACAGAATTTTTATCAAGAACGATTCCAGTCTTTGAATCTGAATCAATTGCCGAAATACGGTCAATGATATTGAAAAGATTGTAAGCAGCCCCACGAGCATTGGCAATGGCTGAAAAGCTTGGACTTGCAGATCCAAATAAAAATGCTGTAAATGATAAATTGTACAGTAAAATTAAATCAAAAATGTTATTTGTAAATTAAAATGTTAATATTTAAATACTTACCACCAAGAACAACCGCCAGCACAACATAATATACTTCTCCGGAGGTCATCTTTCCATTGTAAACTAAAATACCACCATACCAGTATCCCAACGAGAGAATCCCAAAAAAGACAAAATTTACAAAGCCGAAACTTAAACCAGTAGTCAATGCCTTCTTTTTCCCAATTGTATAAGCACCTTTCAATTTTTGGTTATAACGAACAATTTCACGCTGTTGGCCTAATATTTTAATAAACAATTGATCAATTTCTGAAATAAAAATATTTAAGATATTAATAATAAAAAGTTAATATATTTAAAAGTACCTCCAAAGGCTACCACTGTTCGAATTCCAGAAAGTACCTGCTCAGCTACATTGCCTGCTTCTGCGTAAACCTCTTTATAAAATTAAATGAAATGAATTATATAATTTATGTAAAAATTGATAAAATACGATCTAAATTTATGTATTTACCTTGTCCTTTTTTAGTTGAAGCTTCGACAACGTATCCAAATAGAATAGCAGCAACAATTAGTAATGGCAATGCACTATCATTTGGGTTAAAGTTCGTTAGAAATAAATTTTTTTTTAAATTATATCATTTAACTTAATTAATTACCTGCATATGACAAGAGTAAGTTTCCATGCTAAATTCAGAAATCCATGAAAAGTTAATATCATATTATATAAATTAATAAGTTATCTTATTCATACTTTACCTTTAGTGAATCCAATTATAAATCCCCCAATAAATGATGCAAGGTTTTGAACAATTAATCCAACCTTTTCAGAAATACCATCTTTGGAATAATAATAAAAAAAAATGTAAATTTTCATAATCTTGAGTAAATTGATTTTTTATAAACACAAACCTTGGAATAAACTTGCATCTGAGGATATACGATTTGTGATTTGTCCTGTTGATGTCGATTCAAAGAAAGCAATTTCTTGACGAAGGATTGATTTATAATATATTTGACGAAGTCGCTATAAATATTGTTTATATTTATTTATTTATTTTTTTTTTTATTTTAAAAAATTTACTGCGATAAATACCATTACTTGTCTTTCCCCTGCAATCATCCAAAGTGTTATCTGTAAGTAGGCAAATATTGATACTGCCCCTCCAATAACAAGAAAATATATGGTTTGTTTTAGGATATCTTTTCTCAATTCATCTTTAGCATCTTCTGTTACTGCATTTGCTGATATTAAAACCCCGTAACGAAACAAAGCATCTAAAGCATCACCAATAATTATTGTTTGATAAGGAAGTGCGGCTCCATTTGCGGCAGCACATATACAACCCAAAAACATCATCAATACATCAAGAAATGTAGCATAACGAAACAATTGAAAAAAGCCAACTACATTTGTCGGTTTATCTTTATTATTGGAACTTTTTATTTCAGGATTATTGTCCTGGGATGATTTTTCATCATTGTTAGAAGTCATTTTTTCACGCAATTGAGAATTATTTGAATTCAATTCATGAGTTTTTATGAATTTTCAAATTGGTACACGTATAATAAGAAAAATACGTGTTCTATAATTAAAATGTACATATAAAAAATTAGGTGCATGATAATTTCTTTATTTGTAAATTATGTGTTCACCGCGGGCCATTATTGAATGAAAAGCAAAAAAAATTCAATTCAATTCATTGTATTCATTATTTGAATGAAAACAAAAGAACTAGACGCAGGGTAGATATTTAAGCACAAATTTAGTAATTGTCGGGACAAGTATTCTAGATTTAATTTATTTTTTGGTAATGGGGCTTTTATGTGCTACTATATCATACGACGTATCAATTTGCACCTTCACGTCATGATTTTAAAAAGGTATATAATAAACTCTTTTCTTTCATTTTATTAATTACCAATTCCATACGCTCCTTTTTCTTAGATAGAATGTCAAGGTCGACTTCGTTTACCAATTAATTTTTTCAGAACTGATGGATACAAACTTTTTTTCATTGGTCCTGTTTTCATTCAATGCTGACCAATTTGACCATTAAATGAAAATTCGATTTTACGGAGATGTATTCTTTTTCGTTGTAGATCAACGGCCTCTTTCCTTTAGAATTATCTTTTCGGTTAAGTCATAAAACTTGAGCACTTATTATCGAGACCATTGATTGGGAGAAATACATCCCTAGGGTATTTTCCGTATCATACTAACTAGGATTTTGTTATGATAAAGACGCGACACGCGACGTGACAGGAATCACGTGGGATCATTTCATCGTTAAATAACTGACATGACTTCAAAAGTAATATTATTTTTTAAATATTATTTAGAAATACCTTCTTGATTCATTAAAATATTTTCTTTACCATTAGGCCCTTTTAAATTTTTTTAACATTTGTAAATGCAATTCAACAATTCACAATTGCATTTACTCCTTTTTTTACTTCCATTTCTTGAATCAAATTCTTTATTTGACATCCTAACTACATATTATTATACATATATTTCAACATTAATTAGAAAATATATTTTAATATGAATATTTAAAATATTGTATTTTGATAATGAATGTTTAAAATATTGTAATAATGTCTTTGATAAAATCTGGTGACCAATGATTTCTCAACTGTGTATAAATATATTTTTGGAATAGCGCTATCCTTCTGGTTCTGTTTTCAGTAAATTTGGGAGATTCTTTATGTAGGTATTCCATCTTCTCATTTCTACTTGTTTGTTTTGATATCTACAAGTTTAAGAAGCATAGCTTAAATTTCATTGGTTGATTTTCTTGCCACATACAAGTAATAATAAATATATTTTAGATTGCTATAGGGTTGAAGATTACAACATAATAGTTTTAACTGTTTTTGTTATTTCTTTATTACTTTATTACGAAGTTAATATCTGGATCATATAAAGTTATAGGTTTATTTATAAATGTTTTCATGTCGAAACATTGATATTAATGTAATTGTCATGTGTAAAATGAACCAATGTATGATACTTTTTTGAAATGTCACTATATATTAATATATATCCATAGATTCTCTTGAGCAAGAAAAAGTTGCCTTAAGGAATAAAAAAATGTCCACATAATTTTATAATTAATCAATTGGAAATAATTTACATAGAAATCCTAATTTCTTGACTTATTTCTCAGTAAAAATTTATATCTCGAATTATTATATAATTTTAAATTTTATCGATCCAGATCATTCCAAGTGTGTTATATAAATAAAATTTTCTAAATCTGGTTGCAATATAACTATTTCATTAGTGTCCATTAAAAGAGCTTTAAGAAATCCAAAATCATTTGTTGTACCAAGAATCTTTGTTTTCTGATTTTTGAGTTTCCAACGTTACAATTTGATAAACTAGGAATATCACATGAGTGCGGAGAAACACCCGTGATCAAAATTTATCATAGTGCGTAGACATATAAGATCCTTCGCTTCGCTCCGGACAATAATAATTTATGAATAATTAATGAATAATTTAATGAATAATTTATGAATAATTTATGAATAATTATGAAAAA
Source organism: Diversispora epigaea (assembly GCA_003547095.1). Taxonomy (NCBI): domain Eukaryota; kingdom Fungi; phylum Glomeromycota; class Glomeromycetes; order Diversisporales; family Diversisporaceae; genus Diversispora; species Diversispora epigaea. The sequence continues at coordinate 220,295 of PQFF01000210.1, forward strand.
TTATTCTAATTAATGAAGACAAATATTTTATCTATGCAACCATCTCTTGTAATAAATATCAAAAAACAGTTCAAAATTCTTTATAAAATAATTCAAATTTCACCAGAAATAATTCTTCCTGAGAGATTAATTCTTTGATGTCATTAGAATGCGATTGATTTTAGTAGTGATTTTAGTAGTGATTAATTGATTAATTGAAGTAGTAGGTGATAAATTGTTTAAATTGACACCACATCCTACAAACAAATATGATAAAGGTAAAAATAAATTAGGGAAATTAGGGAAATTAGGGTAACGAATAATATTATTAATTAAAGAATTTTAATTAAAGGTTAAAGAAATACCTGCAACCAACAAGAATTCATTTTCAAAGACATGTGAATTCAAAAGAACTCCACCGATCTTGACAAGTTCTAAGAATCATTGAATTTTTCAACATAGATATCATTTAGCCATACAGAATATCCTAATGTTATAAAAATATTTTTAATTAAAACGAATACCTTATAGGAAGGTTCTGTTCTCATAGCTTCTACTACAGCTAATGATAAAAGATATTGTATAAATACAACCGGAGCCGCTTTATTATTTAGAGAATGTCTCATGACAAATGAAAAGAGTAAACATCCCGGAGGTGATATCCATGTGTTTTCACCACGACCACGTCCTTGAACTTGTTGTGTAGCTAATGTAACAAATCCATTAGGTAATTATTAGGTAATTTTTGGGTTAATTTCACATTTTTAGAATAAATTAAAGATAATAATAATTTATTAATTAATTTATCAATTAATAAATAATAATCATCCTTTCTTACTTACTTGTCAAGAAATATTTGAGTACTCGTTACAACTTCACCAAATAATACAATTGATCCAAACTTATATTCATAATTTAAAGAATAATTTCTCGATTTATTTAAAATTTTAAAATATTTTTCAACATTAAATTTAGAAATATTCGGCAATTCATCATTAATTAATATTATTTTAGCATTTGGTTCTTTGCTTTCTTTTTCTTCATCTTTTTTATAATTAATTGAATTAATTATATAAAATGAATTATTTTCTGCTTTTATAATAAATTCATCCGACTCTTTTTCCTTTTCTTTTTCCTTTTCTTTTTTAACGGTTTTATTCTGTGCAGCAAAAGATCTTTTAGTGCTGGTCTTAGGGAACACAAATATAATTCTTTACTTAGTTTAGGAACAATAATTTTATCATCTTTACATTCACTCTCATCTATTCTTTATAATTAATAAATTGTTAGTATTAAGATATTACAATATTAATTGAAATTGATATAATAAAAATTTATTGTCAATACATTTAATTTTTCCCAACTCCAACTGAAATTGTAATTTTACGGGAAAGAACAATGGTAGTAAAATACATGAATAACCAGTTGTTTCGTTCTATTTTTTTTTTTAAAAAAAAAAAGACTTCAAACGATATTTTACTTTTTATTTTATTTTTATTGCAAAGGATTTTTTGCTTGTTAAAAAAAAATAAAAAGAATAAAGAGAGTTCTTGTGCAAAGTTTTAGTATAACTAATAATGGTGAATATAAATCTTGAGTTGAACGACATCATTTAAAATTATAATTAATATATTTAAGAAATAAAAAATCACCAATTAGAATGAATTCACATGTATCATCGCCTTTTCATATATGTTTTCTCTCAACTAAATTTTTACAACAAATTTCAAAAAACAATGAATATTCATCTGCTTCGTGAGGAAAAAAGGAAGAGAAAAAAGGAACAAACAAGTTAATTGTATTGTTTACTTTTCAATTCATTTTTTCCATCATAAAAATTAAAATTTTTTTTAAATTTTTTTTTTAATTAAAAAAAAAATTACGACAATAATTTTATCATTTTATAAAGGAGAATTCTTTCTCTCGAAAGTGACAAAATAAAAATAAAAAATAAATCCAATGGATATATTTTTGTGAAACAATACAGCGAGAATTCTTGAAAATTTTCAAGATACTTTATGTAAATTCACTCCAAAGATGGAAATTTCTAAAAAAAAATTTTATTGATTTTTTTTTGGAATTTTTTGTTCAGAAAAATATTGAAGGCAAATATTGAAGGCAAATATT
>PQFF01000210.1:223396-295019 GCA_003547095.1 Diversispora epigaea
AAATATTGAAGGCAAATATTGAAGGCAAATATAATAGGTGCAGACTTTACTGACGTAACTAGTTAAGTCATGTAAGACGTAGATCACAAATTACATGACGTAACTAGTTAAGTCATATAATTTTATATGACGTGACAAAATGACGTAACTTTGAAGAAGGTCTGCACCTATAGCAAATATTGAAGGCAAATATTTGGGCTGGGTAACAAGGTGTCAATCACTGTATTACAGTTTCAGTTTGTTATTGATTACTCCGAAATTGATTATTATCACTTCTTAGATTATCTGGTTGATCCTACTAGTAGTCATGTGCATAAATCGGGTGAAACTGTAAATGGTTAAATAATTCTAGAATTAAGAGCATGAAAAACAGTTACTCATCCAAGCCTGACTATGCATGTTGCTCAAATTAATTTTCAAAATCCCAAATGCCAAATGTCAAATTTCAAGCAAAATTGAGTAACATGTATAATCTTGACATGAGAAGGTAGTAACAATATGGAACTCATTTGTTATGTATATCTAAATTTATACAAGTGAAACTGTGAATGGCTCATTAAATCAGTTATAATAATTCTGGAATTAATATATACTAAAAATCTCAACTTTTAGAAGAGATATATTTATTAAATAAAAAGTCAATAGTCTACAAATTATTTATGATAACTTTGTTAAATTGGAATGGTCTTGAATATTGTGGTTTTAATGAGTAATAAAGAATTAGAGTTTAATTCTGAAGAGGAGGCCTGAAAAACAGCTGTGATCGTTTCTAAAAATCAGACACAAAGTTGCGTTTTTATTTTTTAAAATTTAAAGCATCAAAAACGGAACTTTTGTATCTCTTTATTTGTCTACGTTTCGGACAATTAGGTCACAAGTTCATTTTAATCTTATTGTAATTTACTATTCTGGTTTTCCGAACATAAACTTGGTTGCTCAATTATGTTCTAATTAGGTCACAAGTTCATTTTAATCTTATTGTAATTTACTATTCTGGTTTTGAACATAAACTTGGTTGCTCAATTCTAGAATTAGCATTTTGCGTATTTTGTGTAATGAAATAAAAATAAAAATAATAAAATATCATTAATTAATGCGATTTTTTTTTGCCACTAAAAACATTTTGCAATTTTAAACGTAATTACGTTTCTTTTTTTTCAAAAAAAAATTAAATTTCTATCTTTCATTCCATAAGCAAATAAAAAAAAATGGAAATGCCTATATGCAAAGAATGCAATCAAGAAAATTATGGATGGTGGTGCAAACCATGTAACTCGAAACATTTCCAAAATGATTTTAATAATTGGACAAGTGGAAATGACAAAATAGATAAATTCATTCAAGATGCTCAACTAAATGCTGATAGAAATTGGCAAGTAATAGAATGGATACCTTATGATGGATTTAAAGATGTTAAACAAATAGGTAAAGGTGGATTTGGAACAATACATTATGCTAGGTGGATTGATGGATGTATTGAAAAATGGGATATTGAAAATCAACAATGGAAAAGATACTATGAAAATAGTGAAGTGGCATTAAAAAAGTTTGATAATTTTGTGAATTTCAACGATGTCTTAAATGAGGTAAATATTTTAATTAATAATTCAATTTTCAAATCATTATATAACGTTTTAACTATAAATTAAAAATGGTTGATATTATTAGATGGAAATTCACTTAAAATCATACACTAAAAGTGCTTCAATTCGATTTTATGGAATTACACAAGATCCAGAAACACTCTCATATATGATGGTTTTAGATTATGCAACGGATGGAAATCTTCGAGAATATTTAAAAATTAATTTTAATAATATTAATTGGAAACAAAAATTATTAAATCTATATCGTTTATCTGAAAACTTGAAGAATATTCATAAATTAGATATAATTCACCAAGACTTCCATCCTGGAAATATTTTATCATACGATTTTAAAAATCTTATATATATTTCAGATTTTGGATTAAGTAAACTAATAGGGGCAAATCCAAATAATCCCGAAAAAAAGAATATATTTGGTGTATTACCATATATTGCGCCAGAGGTATTAANAATTTCAACGATGTCTTAAATGAGGTAAATATTTTAATTAATAATTCAATTTTCAAATCATTATATAACGTTTTAACTATAAATTAAAAATGGTTGATATTATTAGATGGAAATTCACTTAAAATCATACACTAAAAGTGCTTCAATTCGATTTTATGGAATTACACAAGATCCAGAAACACTCTCATATATGATGGTTTTAGATTATGCAACGGATGGAAATCTTCGAGAATATTTAAAAATTAATTTTAATAATATTAATTGGAAACAAAAATTATTAAATCTATATCGTTTATCTGAAAACTTGAAGAATATTCATAAATTAGATATAATTCACCAAGACTTCCATCCTGGAAATATTTTATCATACGATTTTAAAAATCTTATATATATTTCAGATTTTGGATTAAGTAAACTAATAGGGGCAAATCCAAATAATCCCGAAAAAAAGAATATATTTGGTGTATTACCATATATTGCGCCAGAGGTATTAAGTGGTGAAGAATATGCAAAAGCCGCTGATGTATATTCATTTGGAATTATCGTTTACGAAATGGTTACGGGCTTTCCTCCATATCCTGATATACCACATGATAAAGATTTGGCTATTAAAATATGCAATGGATTACGACCAAAAATACCATTTCATACTCCCAAATTAATTACAAGAATGATTATGAGGTGTTGGGATGCTCGAGTTACAAATAGACCCACTTTTAAAGAATTAGAGGATGAGTTGGATAAATACTGGGAAGATTATAGAGATTATTTAGAAGAAGGGAAAAATAAAGATTCAGAAATTGTAATTCAAATTAAAAAAGCTGAAGAATTTTCGGCAAATCAAGAATCAACCAATTCAACAACTACAACAACTACAACTCCTCTCAATTATCAAACACATCCACAAGCAATTTATACAAGTCGACTTCTTAATTATTCAAAACTTCCAAAACCCAAGAACGAAGAAAATTTCGAAAAGGAACTTGAAGAATTAACGGAATCTATGTCTAATTTATGTCCTAGTAAGTTTTGTTATATTTTATTTATTTATTTATTTTATAATTAATTATATTAATTTATTTCTATGTTATTTAGGCGATTCTGGAATAGTTGATTTGGATATGTCTAATTTTTAAATTTTATTTGACATTATATATTTTTATTTGTATTTTATTTATTAAATTATAAAGCACCATTTATTAGTTTTTTTGATATTATAAAATCTTAACACAGAGTATATGAATTCTTCATCCTATTAGTACAATTCAATTTGCTTAGTTTGTAATTTCGATTTTATAAAAATAGGAAAATAATAATAAAGAAAATATAATTTATCACGAAATCGATTAAAAGTGTTAAATATAAAAATTAATTATTGTTATAACGTACAAAAAAATATTAAAGATTTTTCTTTATTTCTTTATTTTTATTTTTAAAGATATAAATAAAAATTTTAAATTCAAAGATTAATACTATCGGTTAAGATCATCAAGACTATTATTATTTTTTTTAGTAGTTGTAATTTAGATTCATCATTTTTTTTTAATTAAATTATTCATTTGTTCTTTTAATAAAAGAAAAAAAAACTATAAAATTCCCATTCTCATCGTATAAAATAAAAATAAATATAAAAAAAAAATTAAATCTACAAAATAAAATAGTGATAGCAAATTATTATTTAATAATGGATATGAAGATAAATTTTTTAAAAAAGAAAGAATGAAGAAATATCATGGGTGGAAGCTTTCCATAAGTAATAAATTCCGACTTCAAGAAAAAATCCATAAACTATATAATAAAAAATCATAATCGAATTATAGAGAAGATTACTTGAGGATGAGGAATAAAACTTTATTTTTCTTGTAAACGAATTATAAATGTAAAATTAATTTTATATATTTTTGGAAGTATAATAAATAAATATTATTTATATATAATAATAATAATATGTAATAATAATAATAATAATAATAATAATAATAATAATAATAATAAAATAATAATAAAATAATATTAAATAATTAAACATTAAATAAAACGTTTGTAAGTGCATCTCCATTTTGAATCGATAGTATCCAAATAATAAGTTCCTTTAATGAATGTATCCTCGAGGGAACTTCCATCAGCTACAACTTTAAAATCCTTTTTTCCATGAGACTTTTCTCGCAAATGCATCACTTCTTCAAATTTTTTAGGAATTACAAATATTCAATGAGGATAACTCACCCTGTTATTTCACATTTTATATTTGAATCTGTTAATATTTTTTTTATTTCTTTTTCAAAATTTTCACTTTTATATACGGCAGAATTTTCTCCTCGTCGTTGTTGCTGTTGTCGTTTTTGAAGTTTAGTCATTTTTTGTTAAATTGAAAAAAAAACAAAAAAAAAAATAGATCTTAAACTTCAAAGTATATTTTGACGCGTCGCGTAAACATTTTTTATTGTATGATTATTAAATAACAAACTAATAAAGTATATTTTAAGATTTTATAAATTAGTTTTTGACACGCCATATTTTTAAGTTTAAATAAAAAACATTTTTTAAGAAAAAAAATACTTTATAAACCAGTTTGTATGTTTTAAAAAAGGTTAGTATTTAATTTTTAATATGAAATTTAAATTTACTAAATAAGAGGTGTACGTAGAGTAGTACGGTATATGTAAGATATTTTTGAATGAATCAATTTTATATATGGTATATTAAATAATTATTGGTTATATAAATAAAATTTTGTAATTGTATTATTTTAGAAAAAAAAACTAGTATATTTATTCTTGAGATCCTAATACTTGTTTGCTAACTAATTCAGAATATAATCCATGCTGAGCAATTAACTCAAAATGAGTTCCTGTCTCAACAATTTTACCTTTATTTACAACTAAAATCATATCTGCATTTTGAATTGTTGATAATCTGTGGGCGATTATAATTGTTGTAAAATTTTTACTTGCTTTATCAATTGCTTCTTGAACCAATTTTTCAGATTTAGAATCCAAAGCAGAAGTTGCCTCATCAAGAAGTAAAAGTTTAGGATTTCGGATTAAAGAACGAGCAATTGCAATTCGCTAAATATTTATATGGTTTATATGGTAGATATTAAATTTTGATCAAATACAATGATATTTTGAAAAAAAAATAATAAAAAATAAAATAAAAAGCACCTGTTTTTGCCCTCCGCTTAATTGGGTACCTCTTTGGCCAACGGGTGTGTCATACCCTTGAGGTAAGCTTGCAATAAAGTCATAAATATTTGCACTTTTTGCTGCTGTTTCAATTTCTTCTTGAGTACAAATATCTTTTCCATATGCAATATTGTCTCTAATAGACACATCAAATAGTATTGGTTCTTGTTCAACAAATGATAAATTACTTCTTAGATATTCCAAATTCCAATTTTTGACATTAACATTTTCTAAATCAACATTTCCAGATCTAGTATCATAATAACGTAATAATAAAGAAATAACAGTACTCTTTCCTGAACCAGAAGGTCCAACAAGTGCAACCGTTTTACCCGATTTGATTGAAAGGTTCAAACCACGTAAAACCTTTACTTTTGGACGAGCAGGATAGTTGAAATAAACATCGTGAAATTCGGAATGACCAGTCACAGGTGTCGGTCGATCTTTACCTTCGTTTTGAGTGGGATCAATAAGTGATTGTCGTTCAAGAATTTCAAAAATTGATATTGCAGCAATTTTGGCTTTCGAGATATTTGGTGCAAAGGTGCTTAAATCAATAATTAATGATTTAGTATTTATTATTATAAGAGTTATCAATAGAAAAATATATAAATAAAATAAAATTGATAAATTGCTCACCTAGCTTGTCCAACTCCCAATGCCATGAATAAAATAGGAAAAAATGCTGAAGGGAAAAAAATTATGGTGAATATTAACATAAAATATTTAAAATGTTTCTAATCTTTATATACCAACCTTTCAGCATTTCCATTGGAGTATACTCTCCACTAGCAACTAATTTTCCACCATACCTTAATAAAAAAGTTTATAAAAAAGTTTATAAGCGATAATGCAATTTCTATAATAATGTTAAGATAACAAATTTAATTTAAAGATAAATAAGATAAATACCAAAATGCTAAAGCATAAATGAAAAACAAAGCCCCTTGGGCAAATCCAAAACCAAGAGATGATATCATAATTCCTTTCAAAGCAATTTTATGAGGACTCGTAATTGCAATTTGATAAAATTTAAAAAAAGTTTTCTCAAGAGTTAAAGATGCAATTGTTCTAAAAAAACATAAAGAATTTAATATTTAATATTTAATATTTATTCTATTTATTAAATTTAAAAGTATCATTATAATCATACCTAATATGAGAGACACTTTGTTGAACGATTTCATTACTTTCTTCATATGTTTTTCGTGTCTAGATAAAACAAAAAATGCATTAATAAAAAAATATAATTATTGAAATAATTATAATAATTGAATAAAAATACCTTTTCACCAAAACCAGCAATAGATCTCAACTGTAGTCCTGCTGAAATAACAAAAAATGGTACTATGGCAAGAACGGCCAATGCCAACTTCCAACCATAAATAAAAGCTATTATCTAATTTTATTAATAATATAATATTTTAGTAAAGAGATTTTGTTTGATAAAACAAACGAAAAATTAAAAAAAAATTCCCACCAAACCAGCAATAACACTAGTTAATGAAAAGAAAATGTTTCCCATTAATAAGCCAGTTAATCCTTCCACTTTTGTAGCATCCACTGCTAACTTTGATGTTAAAATCCCTGTGCTATTTTTTTCATCATCAAAATATCCAATTTCTTGCTTAAGTAATGCTGTAAATGTCATAACTCTAAGACGCCATGTGAGTTTTTCTCCAGCAAAAGAAAAGAAAAATGTATGGACAAAGTTACCAATAGCAGAAGCTATGGCCAGAACCAAAAACATTAATGACCAGAAGTTTGAATCACTAAGTAATTTTTCTCGGCTAAAATTTAAATGAAAATTAATAAGTTAATAATTATATTAATGAGCAAAAATAATAAAATAAAATAAAAATAAATTCTTACTCAGTTTCGGTAAGATTATTTAATATATCTACTAGCAGAATTGAAAATATAGGAAAAATTAAACCACTGATAACAGAGCCAATTAAACCCGTGAAGAATAATGGATATTCTGACTTTTGAAGTTTGAGGATTTTCCCAAAAGGGGATGGTTGTTCTAACTTCTTTTTGTCTTCCTCCTCTTCTAAACTTTTCAATCCTATTTTTATATCTGAATCATCTTGTGTCATATCATCTTCATCCTCAGATTGGGAGGAAACTTCAATTTCTTCTACGTCTTTATCTTCTTCGACTTTTAATTCCTGTGCTTGAACTAAGTCATAATAAGCACCGCGTTTAGCAATTAATTCTTCATGGTTCCCAATTTCCACAATTTCACCTTGATTCATCACCACAATTTTATCCGCGTTTTTAACAGTAGATAGTCGATGCGCAATGACTATTGATGTAAAACTTTTTGAAGCTGTAGCTTTATCAAGAGCTTCCTGGACGAGATGCTCAGATTCAGTATCAAGAGCTGATGTTGCTTCATCTAATAATAATATAGCTGGATTCTTTATTATTGCACGTGCAATAGCAATTCTAATGATGTATAAATTTTAAATGTTATAAATATAAAAATTTGTATTGATAACAAATTTAACGAAAAAAAGTACCATAATTACCTTTGTTTCTGTCCTCCGGACAACAAAGAACCTTTATCTCCGACTTCTGTGTCATAAGCTTTTGGTAAATCCTTAATAAATTCATGTGCATTAGATTTTTTACACGCTTCAATTACTTCATCTAAACTTGGCTCTTTGTCATCTGAAATTTCGCCCCACGCAACATTCTCTCTAATACTTTTCGGGAAAAGTACGGGCTCTTGTCCCACAAGACCAATTTGAGATCTTAACGATTTAATATTAATATTTTCAATATCTTCCCCATCAAGAAGAATCGATCCATTAGTTGAATCATAGAATCTTTCTAATAGGGCAATTATAGTTGATTTTCCAGATCCTGAACTACCAACTAAAGCAACTGTTTCTCCGACATCAATTGTTAAGTTAAAGTTTTTTAATATTTGAATATCTGGACGAGATGGATAAAAGAAATCTATATTTTTGAATTCCAGACGTCCTTTAACAGAATTTTTATCAAGAACGATTCCAGTCTTTGAATCTGAATCAATTTTCGAAATACGATCAATAGTATTGAAAAGATTGTAAGCAGCCCCACGAGCATTGGCAATGGCTGTAAAGCTTGGACTTGCAGATCCAAATAAAAATGCTGTAAATGATAAATTATACAGTAAAATCAAGTAGGTACTTCAAAAATGTTATTTGTAAATTAAAACGTTAATACTTGAATACTTACCACCAAGGAGAACCGCCAGCACAACATCATATACTTCCCCAGAAGTCATCTCTCCATTATAAACTAAAGTACCACCATACCAGTATCCCAATGCGAGAATCCCAAAAAAGAGGAAATTTATAAAGCCGATACTTAAACCAGTAGTTAATGCCTTCCTTTTCCCAATTGTATAAACATCTTTTAATTTTTGGTTATAACGAACAATTTCACGCTGTTCGCCTAATATTTGAATAAGTAATTGATCAATTTCTGGAATAAAAATATTTAGAATTAAAGTTAATATTTTAAAAGTACCTCCAAAGGCTATCACTGTTCGAATGCCAGAAAGTACCTGCTCAGCTACATTGCCTGCTTCTGCGTAAACCTCTTTATAAAATTAAATGAAATGAATTATATAATTTATGTAAAAATTGATAAAATACGATCTAAATTTATGTATTTACCTTGTCCTTTTTTAGTTGAAGCTTCGACAATGTATCCAATTTGAGCAGCGACCATAATTAGTAACGGCAATACACTATCATTTGAATTAAAATTCGTTAGAAATAATTTTTTAAGATTATATCATTTAACTTAATTAATTACCTGCATAGGACAAGAGTAAGTTTCCATGCTAAATTCAAAAATCCATGAAAAGTTAATATCATATTACATTTACATAAATTAATAAGTTATCTTCTTCAAACTTTACCTTTAGTGAATCCAATTACAAATCCCCCAATAAATGATGCAAGGCTTTGAATAACTAATCCGACCTTTTCAGAAATACCATCTTTTAAACAATAATAAAAAAATGTAAATTTCATAACCTTGAGTAAATTGATTTTTTATAAACACAAACCTTGGAATAAACTTGCATCTGAGGATATACGATTTGTGATTTGTCCTGTTGATGTCGATTCAAAGAAAGCAATTTCTTGACGAAGGATTGATTTATAATATATTTGACGAAGTCGCTATATAAATTATATTATATTTATTTATTTATATATTTATATATTTATTTATTTATCTGAAAAAAATTTACCGCGATAAATACCATTACTTGTCTTTCCCCTGCAACCATCCAAAGTGTTATCTGTAAGTAGGCAAATATTGATACTGCCCCTCCAATAACAAGAAAATATATGGTTTGTTTTAGGATATCTTTTCTCAATTCATCTTTAGCATCTTCTGTTACTGCATTTGCTGATATTAAAACCCCGTAACGAAACAAAGCATCTAAAGCATCACCAATAAGTATTGTTTGATAAGGAAGTGCTGCTCCGCCTGCAGCAGCACATATGCAACCTACAAGCATCATCAATATATCAAGAAATGTAGCATAACGAAATAATTGAAAAAAGCCAACTGCATTTATCGGTTTATTTTTATTATTAAAACTTTTTGTTTTAGTTTCATTGCTCTGAGATGATTTTTCATAATTACTATAATTACTAGAAGTCATTTTTTCTCTCAATTGAGAATTATTTGATTATTTGAATTCAATTCGAAAGTTTTTATAAATTTTCAAATTGATACACGTATAAGAAAAATACGTGTTTTTTATAATTGAATTGTAAACATAATAATCAATATGAGAAAATGCGTCTAAAAACTGAATGTATAATTTATTTATTTATAAGTTATTCATTCACTGCGAGCCATTATTAGAATGAAAAAGAAAAAAAAATCCAATTTCCAGGACTATAGTGCGGAACCTCTATAATAGGAACCTAATTATAGTAACTTTTTTACGTTATTTACTATATATCGAAATTAAAGGGTTAAAGTCACGAGTATACAGTGACTTACAAAATACTGCAACAAATAATAATTTCTGATATTTTTGTATGGGCATTAACAGTATTCATAATTCACTTTCTTAAATTCTGATTGGCTAAAATAAAATAATTTTGATAAATAGATTCCTTTTAGGGATGATGATTTGAAGATAACTATTGTCACGTGAGGATTTCCGGTTGTGTCGCGTCTAATTATCTTCACATGAAAACAGTACCAAAAACACATGGGTTATATTCAAAATGATTTCCATTTCCTAGTGATAACATGCCGATTTGCACTTTTTACGTCATGACTTTAATATAATCAATAGCTAGAATACCGTAGATTTATCTTTTCGGGTGAAAAATATGTTTGTTCTGCTAAACGTCTAAATAAGGAAATTGATAATTTTTATAAGCATATAAAATCATTATAAGGTAAGGATCTAGAATATCAAGAACAACGGTAGATTTATTTTTTCGGATGAAAAATGTTTGTTTTTGCAAAACATCTAAATAAGGAAATTGATTTTCTTTAGATTAATAATTTTTATCACGTGTATGCATATTATAAGGAATATCACTATAGCTAGAATATCAAGATCAACGGTAGTATAATAGATGCAAAAGTTTCATTTTAGATAGATCAGGGGTTATTTTTTTTTATATATCGAGATGCACGTAAAAAAAAGTGATTATTTTTTTGATATGCCTATAATTGTTTATTTATAGATGCATCAAAAAAATAACTATTTTGTCACATGAAAATAATATATATCAAAAAATCTATCAAAAACGAAATCTTTGCATAATAGATGGTTATAATTTATGATCACGTGTATGAATATCAAATCATTATAAGGACATTACTTTAGTTGATTAGTGATTAAATTGCAAAATGAAAGTGGTTAGCTGTTTTTTTTTTCAAAAATTTCGTTTCTTACCAGTTATCTCAATAAATCATGGATTTGTATTCAATTATGGATTTTATTTATTTTTTTTTTTAGAAATCTCTCAGCCGCGATTTACGTTCAAATTGCCTTTTGATTAAACTAAAACAAATGAATTTTCTTATTGATTGTGGAATAATCACAACTGATTTTTTGAATTTTTCACCACGAGATAATTTGAGTTCTCGTACTCAACCTCTTTCATCGATATCAACAGAGATTGATGGTATTAATAATGATTTAGGATGGAATCAAAATGAAGCCAAACGTATTAAACTTGATCCATCAATCGAACCGAATGGTGTTAATGCACGTAGAATACGCGGACAATTTCTTGTAGAGGCACCGGAGTTCTCTGGAATAGATTGGAGTACTATAGATTTTATTTTAATTACAAATTATAAACAAATTCTTGCATTACCTTATGTTACTGAGTATACAGATTTTAGAGGCAAGATTTATGCTACGGAACCTACTGTTATATTTGGATGGTAACTGTTAAATGTGTGTTTATTTTTCTCCGTATCTTTATAATTATTGCTTAATTCAAAAGAATAATATTTAACATATTAATTAAAAATTTCTTTAAGTCAGCTCATGAAAGAATTTGTACATTTATTTGGTGAAAGCACCATGTCTTCTTCCATGAATGGAATAGAGAGATTTAGAAGTCTTTCAACTAGGGGGTACAATACAATCATTTTGGTTTTCCTTTCCCTTTTTTCATTCATTAAAATAATTAAGTGAATAATATAATTATATATTAATTTAATTTAATACATAGGACTTCTGATATTTTTACGGGATTTACTCCTGAAATGAATCTGGTACGATCATTATATTCTTTAGACGATGTACAAAACTGTGTAGACAAAATACAACAAGTTAGATATGAAGAAATATTGGTTAGTTAATCGAAAATTCATTATTACAATAAATATCATTATTATATTTATCTAGATTTAATTATTTTTTTTCAATATACAGAGTTTATTCGAACTTCAAATTACAGCTCATAGTTCAGGATATTGTTTGGGTGGGACAAATTGGCTAATAGATAATGAATCTGAAAAGGTAACTTAATGGAATAATTCTTTATATATTTTTATATTCTATTACTAAGCAACTTTTTCATTGGTATTGGTAGATTGCTGTAATTTCTTCTTCATCTACAATAGCAAATTTACATCCATTACCATTTAGCAAGAGTGTTTTAGATAATGTTAGTATTGTCATTCTAAATAATTTACACAATAATAAAGATAATTTAAGATTGGAATCCACTTTTCAAAACATTGGGAAAATAGTTGGTTTGTCTTTTGTAATTTTCCACAATATTTTATATGATTTGTTTATTTTTTTATTTTATTTATTATTTAATTTTTTATTTATAATAATATATATTAATTATGTTAATTAATTATGTTAATTAATTATTTTAATTTATTATATTAATTATTAGCAAAGGTTTTAAGAGACAAGGGAAATGTTTTATTTCCTTGTACTATGAATGGCATTATGTTTGACATAATTGATATTCTTGGAAAACATTTGAATGCAGTTGGCCTTGGTAATATACCATTTTATGCAATTTCTCCTATTGCGGAAGAGTCCCTCAAGTTTTCAAATATATCGGGAGAATGGTATCTATGTAATGAAGTAGAAATAATCTTTTGATTATTATTGATTATTCATAAAATTAATTGTTTATCAATTTCTATTTTTCAGGATGTGTGAAGAAAGACAGCAGAAAATGTATATGCCAGAAAATCCAATGGCTCATAAAGATATGATAGATCGAAACCTTTTGTTTTATGCCGCTCGGGCAGATAGTTCACTTCAGGAAATATACCATGAGCCTTGTGTTGTGTTTGCAGGTCATCCATCTTTACGTAGTGGAGCAACAATTAATTTTATTCGAAAATGGGGTAATAATTCAAAAAATTGCATTATTTTCACAGGTTAGATAACTTTTTTTTGGAATAATAATATTAATATTAATAATAATAATAATAATAATAATAATAATAACCCCTGTATTATTCATTTAGAATCGGAATATGATTATAAAGAAGCAATGTCAGCATTTGAAGATTTACAAATAATGACAGAATATATTCCAATTGATATACGTTTAACTGTAGAAGAAGCAACCAATATCTTACAAGAATCGAAACCTCGACAGATTTTGTTCCCTCGTGAGATTGTAGAGGATATAAATAGTATACAACAGCTTTTGCCATCATCATTGGTCACTTTATATGGTCATTTGAATATTTTAAATATAGCTATTAATTCTCAATATACGAGACTTTACATGAGCGCTGCAGTAAGTATTTTAAATATTACCTAGTTATTCTCTTTTATATTTTACTATGCTTGGCTTTTAATAAAGTTGTTTTTACTCATTTAGCTTGCATCAGAGATTTACCCCATAAATGTTGGTCAATCAAAACTTGCTGTTGTGAAGGCGAAATTAAGAAAATCAAGAAAAGAAGATGCATTAATTCCTAGCGATGAGAGTAATTTGTTAAAATCTAAATATTTTTGGGGAAAGATTAATATTTTGGAATTAATGAATCAGTTGAATCAACAAATAGTAAGTTATTAAAATAAATAAATTTATTTTATGAAAGTATTTATTTAAAATTTAAAATTTTTATTTTAATATACAGTATGGATGTAGAGTTTCACTTGAACAAGATATGGACAATTCAAAATGGACTGTATATGTTGAATCACCAAAAATTGTTATTAAAATAAATAACAATAAATTAATTATAAAGACTGAAGACAATGACACCAGGAAGATAGTACAAGATATTTTGTTTAAACAATTGGTTGTATTATGATAAATTATTAATAGAATAGAATTATCCATATTATATTAAACATATAAAAAAAAAGAATGTTGCTAGTGCTTTAAATTTTTTCATTAAAATTATTAAAATTTAACAAATTTATTTAAAGGAATTTCTAGGTAATTAATAAGTAATATGAAAATTTTCAGTATATCAATATCTAAATAGTTAAAGCAATTATCTTTGTTGTAAATAAATCAGATTGAAGTAACCATTTATAAGTAATGTTTATATTTGTTTGTAATCTGTTCTATTAAATTCTTGTAATAATGTTCTATATATATATTGATCATATTGATTCCATCATATAGACACTTATATATAATTTTGTTGATTTTTCAAAAATCTATTGAACTTTTTCTTTAAGTTTTTGATCATCCTTGTTTAAACCTTTATTTGATATCACTAAGACAGTTCCCAAAATAATTAAATTAGCACCAAACCACCATTGAAGTGACAATGTTTCATTAAAGATAATATTACCCATAATTGCCTATAAGATGAAAATGTATTGGAATTAGCATTTAATTACATTTTTATTATCAGATTTTGTTATTAGAAATAACTTACTGTCATACAGAAATTGGTTGCACTATTTAACACTGTGACTCGAATTGAAGATGAAGATTTATTTAATGCTTTTGTAAAAAATGTCCACATTAAAGCATTGCACAGAGAAATTAACAAGAAACATATAATTCGTATAATTCCTATAAGATAAATTATCTGTTTTATGATAATCGAATTAAATAAATGAAAAAGTTGAATATATATTTATTTATTTATTTAAATTAAATTAAAAAAAAAAAAAACGCACATTTTCACTTGTATTATCATCACTTTGTTCGATTTCTTTGCAATTCAAAAATTGAAAATTCTGAAAATAATTCAATAAATCACAAAAATATCGGGTGATAAGTACTGTACGAGTATCTGTAAAAAGTTTTGCAAAAACAGACGCAAGTGCTGCAAAAGTTCCGGATAGTATTGAATAAAGAACGAAAGACATTATTAAAGAGTTTCGTGTCGTGTAAAAATTGCTGAAATTTATTAAAAGACGTGTCGCACAAAATTAAGATTTACAAATATAAAATAATAATAATAAATAATATAATTTTTTTATTAAGAAAAATTTGCTTACTGAAATCTCTTAGCACATTTCACTATTTACAAGCGGTGATTTTATTCTTTAAATAAAGAATAAAAAAAGTGCGAGTGCGATCAAAGTTTATTATAAGAATGATTAATATAAGAAAGAAATGCTATTCATTAAAATTAAAATTAAAATTAAATAAAAAAAAATTATTCATAATTTTCGCGTAACGAGCATAATTCTATAATCAATCTTTATTCACAATCTATTAATTATGTGAAGTCATAAATTTTTAATCTTCTAAACCCCAAAACTTCATATAAGAAATATTTGATACAAAAAAAAAAAAGAAAAAACAAGGACCCGCCTATATATATTAAAAATGTAATATTATACATTGATTATAAAAATAATGAAAAAATTCAAAAAAAAAAAAATTCAAACAGTGGCACGTATTGTCTTTCTATTTCAAATATGAAAATAATTCAAAAACGGTTCCTAAAATAATTCAAAAAATAATCCAAAAAATCGTTCAAAAAATAATTCATCTGCTGTGTCATTAAAAAAAAAAAATTTACAAAAAATATTTTGGATTAAATGAAATAAAATGAAATAAAATTGGTAAATTAAAAAAAAAAAATTTACAAAAAATATTTTGGATTAAATGAAATAAAATGAAATAAAATTGGTAAATTAAAAAAAAAAAAAGAAGTCATAGATGTCATAGATCTACTAAAAACCCTATAAACTCTTATTTTACTATGATGCTTATTGTTGAGTATCTAAAATACCTTTTGCTACTATATCTACTTTAACCTCTGCATTACCCTGTTGAGATTGTATTGTGACAACTCCTTTTACTTCTCCTTCAGCTCTTGGTTGAAATCTTACAGGAATTATGGAAAATCCACCTGGTTTTATTACAACGCTATTCATAGGAAGTGACAATATAAATTTTCCTCCAGGACCCTCTGTTGTCTCACATTTACATGTTAATCTTATTGCCTCTTTTGCAACATTGGATATTTTGATTCCCAAAGATCGTTGTTTACCAATTCTGGTAGATGGTATCTTAATGGTTGTTTCATCAACTTCAAATTTTATTTCCTTTGGTTGAGAAACTCTGTGCTTTTTTAAAAGTGCATTAAATGTATTTTCTGTTGCTATTCCTTGAAATTTCATGCTTACAGAATCCACAGCTGATCCTCCACCATCTGTTGTTCCTTCTAAAACATATGTTTGACTATATGTCCCAACTCCTAAAGGACGAAATTTGACATCAACTCGTTCAGCATGTTTTGGTCTTAAAAATCCTCTTGGTTTGACAACCACGAAAATATCATCTTCCACTTTTTGTGAAGCATTCGTTGCTGTTCCTAATCGACGAAACATTGATTTAGCTGCTGGAATAAGAGACCAAGATATTGGATTATCTAATGGATTAAATATATGAAATACTCCAATAGATATTTCACGAATATTTGCGGATGGAAAATTAATTTCACCCGGTATTCCAAGATGTATGAAATTACTACTGGTTAAAGGTTCTTTCAATGGCTTCATTTCATAATTGGCGTTATCATTAAGAAGAGAATTTTGAACACTTTTACGTTTTGATCTATCAAGATCTGGAGTATTTGACCTACTTCTTGAAGGTGTACGAGAACCAGAAAGTGTCGAAGGTGAATTATTATTATTACTTCGAGATAACCTTCTATTAATATCAGGTGTCTGTGATCTGCTATTAGAATTTAATTTTGATTTAGCATTATTTTGTTTAAAAATTTTATCACTATTTGGTGTGTTTGGTCTACTACTATTACTTCCTGAAGGTGATATAGATGATGGTGAGTCAACTATATTTCCAGAGTCAACAACTGTTTTATCAGTATCAGGTGTATTTGGTCGAGTAATAATAGTAGGTATTTTCCCTCCAGGGTTTAATGTCATACTCTTCTTCTCGGGTTCGGGGGAATTTAAACTGGGGCTATTAGTTAAAGGTATGGGTACCCCGGAACTATCTTCATCGCTTTCTGTTATAGTAGGAAGGTTCGCAAAAACCGGCGGCTGAATAGCCAAAAAATCATTTGCATCAAAATTTTTATCAACCGGTTGAACTACGTCTAAAGACATTTTGTAAAAAAAAATTAAAAATAAAAATTTTTTGAATATGTTTTAGAAAAATGCAGTTTATTGAATTTATGCATCCCTTGTCTGGTATATAATTGTACAACACTGAGGCTCACTGTTTCACGTGGTAACGTGTATTTTTGGGTATAAAGAAATGTAGAACGTCAATATGTAAATTGTGGTAAATAGATTTGGATCTATTTAATACTTTTAAGTCTTGTCATTCTTTACCAAATAAATGCAAGTACAAAAATGCAAACACGGGATTTTGTATAAATATTATTTCTTAAATTATAAAACACGAAACGGAATGGTTACTACGAAAAGATTTAATGAAAAAATTTTTCAAAATTTATATAAATTAAGAATCTCAGGGTATTCTATTAGTTTGATTACATGCACCTTTTACCGCTTTTTTTTTTATTGTGGGCAGTTAAAGTTAGACTCACATATAGTGACACAATTTCGCATAATTAATGTATACAAAAATTTTTGGAATTTTATAATTTTAATCTTAGATAATAAAATGTATAAAATATATAAAATGTATATATGTATAAAATGTAAAAATGTATAAAATGTAAAAATGACAAAATGTAAAAATGTATAAAATGTTACAATTTCATTTTAAAAATTTAATTTTAAAATCACACATATCAAGTGACCTTGGGAAATAAAATTTTGAACTTAATAATTTTTATAAAAAAAAACTTGCATGAAAAAGATTTTTTTTTGTTTAAATTATAATCTAAAAATAAATTGGAAATCAAAAAGAATATTAATTAAAATATTTAATTAATTGATTTTCCTCTTTCTTTCCAAAAACTTTTTCCATAGCTGACCACAATTTCTTCCCCTTTTTTAATTTTTCCCACTCCTGGAATTACCCAAACTCCCATTTTCACCTTCCCACTATGAGAATCAATATATTCATGGAAGGCAACATTTGGCTTAGGACGAATACCTCGATAATCATTAATAAATCTTGCTTCACTTCCTTTCCTCCATCCGTCAATACAAAATTGCTGGTTAAATCCCAATTCATAATCACTGCCTTTTTCACCACCTTCAATTCTTGTTGTTACTTTACCTGTATATTTTAAAATGAGACTATACTCTTTAAGGTCTTTTACAGCAAATAATCCATTCTCCGGATAAGCCGGATGATCTTTTTGTGATGCTAATGATTTTATTTTTACAAATGGACTTGGCATTACTGGATCAATTGAGGTGGGAAGTAAAAGTGAAGAAGTAAACGGATGACATGAATGATCTTTTGATAATGGAAATTTATATGGAGTTGGTTCCAAAGAAATTGGTTCAAAAACGTTATCAGTTAAATATCCAATTTCCGATGGCCACGATTTTGGAATCTTGGATGAATTTTTTCTCATGTTTATCGTATTCTGGCCTCTAATGTTATTCCTATTTCGGCGTCAGTGAAAGATTACTATACTCTTTTTGGGGAAGATTTTCGTGACCAGAAATGGAAAAAAGGTCAAAAATTTAAATATACTAAAGA
Source organism: Diversispora epigaea (assembly GCA_003547095.1). Taxonomy (NCBI): domain Eukaryota; kingdom Fungi; phylum Glomeromycota; class Glomeromycetes; order Diversisporales; family Diversisporaceae; genus Diversispora; species Diversispora epigaea. The sequence goes on from PQFF01000210.1 coordinate 242,186, forward strand.
AGAATAGGTGGCATTTATATAATTTTTGAAAAAAAAATTTTTCTTAGAATAGAAATATTAGCGTAATCACAGATAATTATTATTACATTTAGTAGTCACGTTGGCATCACGGAAGATTTCGTAATTTTTTAAAGTACACAAGGATATGATGATTTTTCATGATTCACATATGACAAAAATTAGATTAAACGAAAAACATTAAATCCTACGCGTTTTTTGTAAAAGTGACAGAAAATTGTTATTAACCTAAAAGTTCTTGTAGTGATTCTAATTCTCTTGAAATGTCTGCAAAATTAACTACTATCTGTTTGTATTCATAACGAATATGTAAAAGAAATCACTGGTATGGTTAGATCCAACAAATTTTTATATTTACAAATAAAAGATTGGTAAAATCACAAATAGAATCATTTGAAAAGGAGCAAGTAGTTTCTTTAACAGCAAAATTCGTAGGATTGTACCTTTAAATAAAATTAATAATTAAAATTTACTATTCTTTCTTATCTCTTTTCCAAAAATCTTTGGATTCTCGGTCTCTTATACATTCTTCAAATAAAAAAATTGTGTTGTTACTCCAGACTATAGGTGCAGACTTAACTGACGTAACTATGTTAAGTCATATAAAATCATAAAAGACGTAACTCCTAAATTATATGACGCAACTAGTTAAGTCATATGAAAATATATGACGTGACGTAATGACGTAACTTTGAAGAAAGCATAAGTCTGCACCTATACTCCAGACATCAGTACTTATGGTAGGCATATTATCAAAATCTGGATTTAAATCATGAATCCGATTGCATATCTTTCAGTTGGTAAAAAAATACTGACTAGTTTATATATGAATTTTGATAATTTGATATGATACCTGCATTTAGATGGAAACATTTTTTCATCGGGACAGGCTCTTTATCAAAATATTCATTTAAAATTTATACGAAATCAAAATAATAATATATTTGATATCAATAATTTCATTTTTTATGGTTTGATGACATTATTTTATATATGAAAAGGTGATAATAATTAATATGAAAAAAAATAATAATAATATGTCTATGTAAAAATATAGCATTGAAAAAAATGTTCGATAAATGTTCTTGCCTTCTTTTAAAAATTCAGATGGAATTATATCACTCATACGATCCCTTTCTTTATTTCTTTCGTGTCTTCTGTGATGAAATTGGTTTGAGAATTTTTCTACAATGTTTTCTTTGTCGATCACATATTTTAAATAAAAAATAATATTAAAAATTTTGGAAATGCTTTATTAGATTCATAATTTGTATTAGGGAATTGCAAGTTTTTATTTTACCACGTAAACTCCATAATTTTGAACCAAATAATCTTCCAAATCTTCTATCTCTTGTAAATTTTTTTATTTTTTTTGTAAATAAAATTATCCATAAAAACATTTTAACATGAATAAACTTAGTTCAATTTCTTTTTCTTTTTTTTTCATTTGGAATTGTATTTTGAGTAGAAGCTGAAAAAACATGATATTTTAATTGCATACATTTATCTTTTAATTTCAAAATTTGTAATAACCAATTAACAATTATTCCAATCCACATGAGCGAATTATGAGTTAAGGATTTAAAATACTAGTCCGGACTTTGAAGGGATCGATAGAAATAGGGTTATGAAGAGGAGGGGAAGAAATTATTGGGCATTCCGTGATATATACATCCCAATGGAATGTTGATAACACATTGCCCGGGTAGAATGTTAATTAGATTGCCTTGACGGTCAATCGTTCCAACTTCATACTAAATAGAGAAAACATCAATTCTGCATAAAAGTTTGGTACCTTTTTTTTTACTACTAGTGCTAAAAATATATATATATATAATAATATAGCAATAATGCCAAGTCTATTAAAGAATAAATATTTCAATTGGTGCCGAAGGAACTGTGCAGAAATTAAACTTTCTTATTATTACTTACTGTCATTGCGGTTGGAATGGTACTATCTGGTTTGTAATTTAGCTCAATAGCAATTACCATGAACTCTATTTGGAAGAAGCCAGTAACTTTCTACTTTATTCTTGAGTTCCTTTTCTCCTTGGGCATAAGCGACCTCTATTATAAGATTGGGCCATGGTTGATTCTAAGAGTATATGTTCCAAATATTAGAAATTCGTGTTTTTGTTACTTTTAATCGATGATAGTAAGTAACAGAAATATATTTAAAATAAGAAAACCAATGAAACACTTACTCGTCGCTCCACAAGATTTAATTTCAGCATAAGTGTCCTCTACGGAATCAACCGCTAAAGTCACTTTCTTTACAATTGCATGCTCGTGAAATGAAGAAGGAAATTCGTTGACACGAACAGTTTCAATTCTTATTCCCAAAAGCCCTTCACATTATGTTTATCCGTTTGAAAAATATATTCATCTAAGGTTTAGATATATTTCCATGACCTCATGTCAAATGTGATCAGAATTTATTATCATGTCAAATACGATGACACAATAAATTAGAATAGGCGAATGATAATAGTACCATATATCATATGCCCGGGGTACTATGCCCGCAATATACGGTAATTGGTTTTTAAAATAAGGTTCACAAAAATTAAATTGTAAAACAAACCACTAACCATAATAAGGAATTATTATAAAAGGAAATTGTCTATATTGAACGTACACCAAATTATTTATGCTAAAAAATATATACGCTCTCGAAACACAAATTTCTCATTAGAGTATCCTATTATTATAAATAAAAAATGCAAATTTTAATGTTGCATTTGTTTATTTCAATTATTTCTCTACGTTTGTTATTAATGGTGCCAAATGTTTTGGCATTTTATGATAAAAATGGAACCGTAGTAGTTCTCAATGAAAATAATTGGTGAAAGAAATTTTGACGACAGAATTAATTCTCTGTTTTGATTGATTAATTTAATTAATTTGTTTTTGTAATCAAATGTGTTATCAAATAAATTTTATATTATTTATTTTAGCATGTTGTCGTTGTAGAATTTTTCGCGCCTTGATGTAAGCATTGTAAAACGTATAATTTTAATAAATAAAAATAAAAATAAAAATAAAAATCGATAACCTATATAATAAATATAAATATATATAGTTTAGCACGAATACAAAAAAGCCTCTAGAATCTTAAAGATCTGGTGAAAGTAGGAACCACGTTTGTAATGATCAATTTTTGTATCCAATAATAATTCAATTAATATTTTTTTTTAAAAAAAAGTTTCCCGACAATCAAACCTTCCCAAGCAAATTAAACCAAAAGTCTACAAGTCAGCTAAAGGTAATTTAAGGAATTCAAATTAGAAGAACTATTATTTTTTTTTTAATAATTATTCCAGAATAACTTATAACTTTATTTTACTTCAGATTATAACGAACCACAAACTGCAAAAGGAATTATTGGTTTCGCTATTCCCGAGATACCTTCCTATGAATATAATCTTTAAATTCTTAAAGAAAGTATTCACACCTTAGATTTATGTGGTACAATGGAATCAAAGAAATTAATTAATTTGCTTAAATTAGCAGATGTATTTCCCAATTTAATGGCATTAAATCCAAATCGTTAAGTTATAAACCGTAAACCGTATCTGGGAAAGAAATAATTCAAAAATTTTCGAAAGTAATTAAGGGTAGAGGAAAGAATTATTATCCATATGAATTTGATATTAATATGGATGTTCAAAAGCGAGGTGAAATAAAGAAAGAAAAGAGTGAAGAAGAAGAGGTAGAGAAAAGAGATGAAGAAAAGAAAGAAGAGGAGATAATATTAATGGAGAGGTGGAGAAAGAAATAAAGAAAGAAATGAAAGATAAAGATTGTAAATATTGAGAGGTAGAGAAAAGAGATGAAGAAAAGAAAGAAGAGATAAAGATTAAAAAGAAAAAAGATGAAGAGAAAAAGAGTGAAGAAAAAACTGTTGAAAAGAACAAACATGATGAATTGTAGGATTTCTAATTATTGCATTAGATTGAAAATGTATAAATTAATTTTAATTTTAATTTTACCACAATAAATAAAGAGAATTTTAATAATCTAATGACAATATAAATCTATAATTTGTATGGCTAACAACCTTTGCAGGCAGGGATTCTTATGATTTTCCCAGAATTAAATCTTAAGAATTAGTTTTTCCAAACGGAAAAAAAAATCCTACTGTTACTAATCAAAAAAAAGGCTCTAAATACGGAGTCTTTCTTATTCTATCATGTTGATTAAGAAATTTATGGATACAACGAATATACCTTTTAAATATTTCTATAAATGGAAACCGAGTTTCTAAATTTGTTAAATTCACAACTAGTACGTTTATAAATCTCGATATTTTGAATGGAAAAATATATGAAAAATGGCTTTTCATGGTATTAGAAGATAGTTTGAAGAAATTGGTTTCTTATGACGCTGTGCATTGTCTCCTTCTGAACACAAAATTATAACTATTTTTTGTATAAATGATGATATACAAGAAATTTTTTTTAAAAAAAAATTCAATGAAACGCGAAATGATCTGTTAATATATGTTTATATATTTACATATTTCATTCAAGTATTATTAAATAATCAATATATATCCAATGTTGTAACATCGTCATTATAATTTGCCATTTTACTAACAAGATAAAATAAGAAGGGAATGCTCTTAAAATATTGTAATAACAATTTTCTAATTCTTTTATACAATATGTATATTCTTTTAACATCTAACTAATAATGATCTATTTACTCCATCTAATTCTATACATTTCCTTTTTTTTTTTCTTGTGGTGGAATAATATGAATAATATGTTAAATTTAAATTAGTTTCTTATTTTATTATAATAAGAATATTTAATAAAAATGATCTTATGATGTTTGATTTCTAGTATCAGATGATCATAAAAAATTTTTAAAAAAAATTGTGTAACTGTTTGAATAATAAATACTTCAAACTTTTATTTTTGGTTTATTTTATCAGTTCAGTCTAATATGATATTTTCTATCCAATCCTCATTCGCTAAAAAATTTGGATTATTAAAAACATTACCTTTGGTTAGTGCTCAACGATGTATTCAAATTCGACATAATTCATCACAAACTCCATTCAATGAGGATGAAATTCGCAAGTATTGAAAAAAATATCGATGAATCATTTTTATCATTCTAATTTTAAATATATAAAATTAAATTAATCTTTTGAATTTTACAGTATCGACGAATAATGCTGATCCTCATACCAAGATTATGGAAATTCTTCGAGAATCATCTGCAATGAGTGAGTGTAAAATAAATAATAATTATTTTAAAAATTTATCATTTCTAAATTTAAATTAAATTTAAATTTAAATTTAAATTTAGGTACTCCACAACTTGGTATGGATTCTCGATTTAGATTTGGAAGAAATTTTCGTAGTGGGGAGGTAATTTTATTATATATAATATATATATATATATATTACATTGTTGATTAATTAATTTGTAATGTAGATATCAACAATTGTAAAATATTTAGATTTACGCTCCACATGACTTGAATGAAGAAAATTACAAAGACAAAAAGCCATTAAGATTTAGAAAACCACCTCCAAATGTTGATGTGTTTAAAAGGTTAAATCTTAATCCATTAGTGGAATACAAGGTAAATTGATAATTTATTTTAGGTATTAAATTTATTTATTAATAGATTCATTTTATTAGAACTTTAATTTATTATCAAATTTTGTTTCGGATATGGGAAGAATCCTTCCACGAAAAAAAACTGGTAACTGATTCAACAAATTTATTATCATTCTATTTGTATTTGTTTTATATTCATATAACACTTTCATCATCAACCGTACCCATATCCCTAGGACTGACGGCCAAAAACCAAAGAAAGTTAGCTAAAGCTATCAAACGCGCTCGCTCATTTGGTAACCTTTAAAATATTTGTCATAAGATATTTATTTTTAATATCACTCTTTACTAAAAATTTTATTATTCTTTAGGTTTAATACCTTCTACGTACAGAAGACAAATTGAATTGGACTTTTTCCCAGGTTACCGTGGTGGTGGTTTTGATAATAGAAATTGATACTGTTATTGTAAAGGTAGGTAATGCTTTCTTTTTTCTATAATAATGACTGTTATTTCTCTACATACATATTAGATATTCCAAAAATTATGACAAATTCATTTCATTTGTCTTTTAAATCAGACAAAATTCTTAAATGGATCATTCTAATTTGTGAAAAAGGGAATTATATATTACAATAAATAAATTTAACAAGAGTGAATTTTTTTATTCAAACTCTACAATTATGATGTAAACCAAAAGGAATAAGGAATAAATTATAAGAAATTAGATTTCTTAAGTGAAAAATTAAAGAAACGAAGGGATTTAAAGTAAAATTAAAATTTATCAATTAAAAATTATCAATTAAAAATTATGAATTGAAAAATTATTGATCTAAACATACTCTAATTATTATTATATTCGTTATTACGAACGATTCTTAATTTTTGGAGGTTTTAATAATATCATCGATATTTTCCATTTCCATTACATCAATCCCAACATTATTAAATTTGATTTTATTGAAGTTATTAGCTTTTGAATGATTTCTCCCATATAAACCATAAATCAATAAGCCTATAGCCATCCAAATAAACAATCTTTCGATACTCGCTTTTGATGAAGTCACCAATAATAATAAATCTAATAAAGCTCCCATTAGAGGGAAAAGGAATGGACCACCCGGAACTCGGAATTTCCTTGGTGCATCGGGTGCTGTGAAGCGTAGTATAATGACACCTATGTTCACGATAAAGAACGCAAGTAAGGTGCCAACTGAGGTAAGTTCAGCAAGAATACTAATTGGGAATAGTGCAGCTATTGTTGCGCAAAGAAGTCCACATACTGCAGTAGTTATATATGGAGTTTTGAATCGTGGGTGAATTTTTGAAGCCAATTTGGGAAAAAATAATCCATCACTTTTTTTTAAAAAAAAAAAAAAAATTTTAAATTATTAATTTCAAAAAACAAAAAAAAAATAAAATAATAATAATAATAAATTTTAACGAATAACATATTTACTTTGCCATTGCTAAAAAAATACGAGGTTGACCCATTAATAACACGAGAATAACAGAAATCAACCCGCAAATTGCACCAATGTCTACAAATATTCCAAGCCATTGCATTCCTGTTTCCTTAGCAGCAATTGAGAGAGGTGCAGGATCATTTGCAAATAATTTATAATTCACGACACCAGTCAACACGAGACTATAAAAAATTAGACACATTAATAATAAATAACAACGAGTAATTCATTAATAAAAANCAAGTAAGGTGCCAACTGAGGTAAGTTCAGCAAGAATACTAATTGGGAATAGTGCAGCTATTGTTGCGCAAAGAAGTCCACATACTGCAGTAGTTATATATGGAGTTTTGAATCGTGGGTGAATTTTTGAAGCCAATTTGGGAAAAAATAATCCATCACTTTTTTTTAAAAAAAAAAAAAAAATTTTAAATTATTAATTTCAAAAAACAAAAAAAAAATAAAATAATAATAATAATAAATTTTAACGAATAACATATTTACTTTGCCATTGCTAAAAAAATACGAGGTTGACCCATTAATAACACGAGAATAACAGAAATCAACCCGCAAATTGCACCAATGTCTACAAATATTCCAAGCCATTGCATTCCTGTTTCCTTAGCAGCAATTGAGAGAGGTGCAGGATCATTTGCAAATAATTTATAATTCACGACACCAGTCAACACGAGACTATAAAAAATTAGACACATTAATAATAAATAACAACGAGTAATTCATTAATAAAAAATTAATAAAAATCATTGACTTATTGACTTACCAAACAGAAATGTAAAATACCGTTACGATACCAAAACTAGACATAATAGCAATTGGTATATCCCTCTGCGGATTTCTAGCCTCTTGGGAAGTTGTCGAAATTGAATCAAAACCTATGAAGGCAAAGAACACCACACTGGTACCAGCCAAAACACCAGTAAAACCAAATTGTGAAAATGAACCTTCATTAGGTGGAATAAAAGGACTATAATTTTTTGGATCCACATAAATTCCGGCAGCTATACAGAAGATAGTTAACACAATAAGTTTCACACTAACAACCATAGTATTAACTCTAGATGATTCTTTAATTCCAATTATTAATAATATAGTGAGAAGAATAACTATTACGAAGGCTGGTACGTTAAAATAAGCACCAGGAACTATTTCAAATTTGCCAAGGGTATTATTATATGTTATTGGTGCACTAGTCCATGAATTTGAAAATTCAATATTAAAACCATCACTAAATAAATATACAAAATATCCTGACCAACCTTTTAAAAAAAAAAAATTAAAAAATTAAAAAAATTAATTTAATTAATTTAATTAATGATTAAAATTTAAATAAAAGTTACTAAATATTAAACTTTACATACCAACTGCGACCGCAGAAGCACCTACTAAATATTCTAAGGTTAAATCCCAACCAATTATCCAAGCTACAAGTTCACCCATCGTTGCATATGCATATGTATAAGTTGATCCTGAAACGGGGATCATAGATGCTAATTCAGAATAAGATAAAGCCGAAAAACTGGCAGTAATTCCAGCAAGTATGAACGAAATGACAACAGCTGGACCAGCTTTTGTTCCAGCGACTTCACCTATCAAAATAAATTATTTAAATTTGATATAAATAAAAATTAAAGTAATTAATTAAAAATTCAAATAATTCAAAATTCAAAATTTTTTTTTTTCAATTGTTCATTTCTTTAAATTCTTTTTAAATTAAAACCTACCAGTTAACACAAATATTCCACTACCAATTATCCCACCCAACCCAATCATTAATAAATCAAAAACACCTAATTCTTTATTAAGAGTAGAATTTTTTGCATCATCATCTACACTCGCTAAAGATTTTATTGTAAATGATTTTCGAATATTATACTTCCATTTACTTTCACCAGGTTGCCTTGGAACACCTGAAGTTATAAAACTATATCCTGACATTTCAAACTATTCAAGACAATAATTATGTATACCAATTTTTTAAAAGGTTTGTATTTATTTATTTTCATTAATCTATTTTTTTTTCGAAAGTACCCTCGAAATATTATTATATAATAAAATTTATTGGGTAGGAATTTTTTACCTTTTTTACCTATTTGTACAATTATAATTCCTTCTATTTGTTCTATTTGTGTATTACGTTACTGAATTAATCAATTAATCAATTAATCACGAGAAGTCATTGAAATCATTTTTTTCATGGGTAGCATGTGACGAAGAATCGTTATCATCACAACCTGACGTTTCAAATAAACTATTATTTTTTATCCTAAGGTATATTCGAGAATTGTAATTCTTCATTGTCTGGTTTACAACATGTTCCCAAAGGTTTAGATACGGTTTAAATACAGTTTATGTAATTATGATATAAAAAAAAGTTTGCAAGAAACGCGTGGAAGTATTTTGATTTATATAGAAATGAAATTACTGGTAAAACTTGCAGAATGTGCTAACAAAAAATATAAATCACCATACTATTCCAGATTTTTAATAGACGAAATAGACGAAATAGACGAAATTAAATGAATTTTTCAACAACAATTCGATCTTGATGATAATCTAATCAATAACCATTTTTGAATTAAAAAAATTAAAAAGCCACTCCCGAAATTTAATACATATATCAGATAAATTCCTATCGGTTAATAATAAACAAACAATTAAAGCTTGATTTTTTATCGGTTTATTCCTTTTTTAGTAAAGAGTGGTTTATAGGTTACACACCAAAGTATCACCACATTCACGATATCCACTCCCATTACCACGTAAAAAAATTTCTCATGCCTAAAAATCTTTACTACTTTAATTTATCCAAGTTAAAGCCAACAATTGATTGCAAATTTTTATTTATAGTTTAGCGTAACTATAAAAATCATTTTCTGTCATATGAAAATAGAATGAATCTTTTTTGGAAAAAAAATGGGAAGGTTAGAGTTAGATTGCTATGATTCGTACTTGTAAAAATATAGAAATAGTAATCGTTGGAATAAAAAAAAAAAATCAAAGATCAAATAAAATATACATACAAAAGCATATAAGTTTTATAATCGAAATCATAAAAAGGTATTAGAAACAATTTGATAAATTAAAATTATGTATTTCATGCATAAATGAAATGCCTGAATTTTAAGTAATTTTGTCTGTTAAAAATAGATAAATAAAATAAAACCTGATACATTTGATCTTTTTTTTTTTTTTTATTATAAAGGATCATTTAATTTTTTTAATAGTTTCAATTGTTTCAATTGTTTTGATTATTTTAGTCATTTTTTGTATCATATGGTATCAATATTTAAATCTTGTGAAATTAGTAAAATAAATAGGGTTAATAGGATCAATTTGGTAAGACTTTAAGGTTTTTTGAAATTAATAAAACAAAATGGATTTCAAATATTTTATTTTATGATCAAGCGATTAGTCATTTTAATAACAATAGCCAAAATAATAGAAACAAAAATTATTGTTTTTTACCGAATTTGGAATTATCAAGATTTAAAAATAGAAAGAATATTTATAATTTAATATTTACTATAAATACCTATCGGAGATTGCATGCTTGAATATTCAAATATTCGCATATTCGCGTGTGGTCACAGTTAGAGTTACACGAAATTACGGTTATGAATAATTCATTGTGAAAAAGAAAATTCTTTTCCAAGTTTTCCAAGTTTTCTATANTTTTTTTTTTTTTTTATTATAAAGGATCATTTAATTTTTTTAATAGTTTCAATTGTTTCAATTGTTTTGATTATTTTAGTCATTTTTTGTATCATATGGTATCAATATTTAAATCTTGTGAAATTAGTAAAATAAATAGGGTTAATAGGATCAATTTGGTAAGACTTTAAGGTTTTTTGAAATTAATAAAACAAAATGGATTTCAAATATTTTATTTTATGATCAAGCGATTAGTCATTTTAATAACAATAGCCAAAATAATAGAAACAAAAATTATTGTTTTTTACCGAATTTGGAATTATCAAGATTTAAAAATAGAAAGAATATTTATAATTTAATATTTACTATAAATACCTATCGGAGATTGCATGCTTGAATATTCAAATATTCGCATATTCGCGTGTGGTCACAGTTAGAGTTACACGAAATTACGGTTATGAATAATTCATTGTGAAAAAGAAAATTCTTTTCCAAGTTTTCCAAGTTTTCTATAAGCGGCAATATGATAATCTTTATATATAGACATATAATCCCTCGATTGAAATTTTGCGCCCTCACACGAAAAAGGTACCACCGACAATGAAATTAAAATAATAATATCCCGAAAGTAAACAAGTTGATTGTTGTAGATTGTTATAGAATTATTTGATATCAAGTGTTATACGAATAAACTATGTCATTTAAATAGCGTGTTATTTTTCTAATAAATTTCAATACCTTTTGTTAATATTTTTTTTTTTTTTTTTGTAAAATGAAATTTCCCTTATGATATTTTTTAATAAATCAATTAAATATATTATATTATATAAATATTCTTTAATTTCTATCCCTCAAAAAGGAGATAAAAAAATTATTTCTTGGCATCAATATACTAAACATATATAGATATTTTATTTCAACCTCTTTTAACTGCAAAGTTTCTATTAACATAAAAAAAAAAACGATTTTGGAGATTTTCCAATAATTCACCCAAATAACTCAATAACTCAAGGATATTTCTTGTATTTATTCTTTAAAAATGGAAGACTATGGAATAATGAATGTGGATGATAACAAATTACTTGAAGAAATATCACAAATTGAACAAAGAATCAATACAATTGAAGAATACATTGTCATGATCGAAGATATTCAAGGAAAAATTATTGTATCTGTTGCTACCACTGAAGAATTCGCTTTGGCACAAAAACGTAATCAGATTGCACACAACACTAGAGAAATTTTAAATGAAACAAAAGGTCTTGTCAGACAGTATGAGCGTAATACTCGTGATTTGCATTCTGATCATTCAGATAAAAAGTTTAAATCCCAACGGCTGAAACATCTAAAAGAGAAATTCAAGAAAGTTTTGGAGACATATGCTAAAGCTGAAAATAATTATTTACAACAACGAAAGGTTAGAATGATTAGACAGTATAAGGTAGTATATCCAGACGCAACTCAAGAAGAAATTGATCATTATCTTTCGACTACTTCTGATCAACCAATATTCATTAATGCATTGCTGGGAATAAGAGAAAGAGAAGCAAAAGATACTTTGGCAGAAGTGCGAAAACGACATAGTGAGATTATAAAGATTGAACTGACTATTAAAGAGTTAGCGGATTTATTAAATGAATTAAAATTACAAGTTGATAATCAGGATCAGATAATAACAACCACCGCTATTGATATAGATGATACCGCGGTGAAAATTGAACAAATTAGTACAGCTTTGGATGAAGTGAAAGATAATGCTAAGTCTACTAGAAGAAAGAGATGGTTATTTGCAGTAATCGCAACTATCGTTATCTTAATTTTGGTTGTATTACTTATTATTTTACTTGGAGAAAATTCTTGAGAAGTAAATTTTTGAAGCAAATTTTTGAAGTAAATTTTTGAAGTAAATTTTTGAAGTAAATTCTTTAGGATGGATGATTATTATTAGAGCAGATTAAAAAATTGATATATAGTTTTAGATGAGATGTTTGTATTTTCATATTTACCTTCTATAGTGGGTAGATTATTTTGAATTTAGTATTGCACAGATTATGGTATTTAAGTCTTTGAATAACAAATCATTTTTCTCCTACACTACCAATTGTTGATTTGATTGGAAAACACATTATTTTGTATATAGTATTATTTAGAAATCTTTATTTCTTTTCTCTTCTTTTTTTAAATAAATCAAAACTTGATGAATACTTTTAATTGTAATATTATAGTGTTTTTATATGTTTATCTTTTGAATCTGTGTTAAATGTTGAGATGATGATGAATATGAATATATAAATATAACACTTCACCTTTGGCCCCCCAAAAAATGGTTTTCCACAAAAATGAATTTATGCATCATATATTTTTTTTGATAATGTAATGAATAATCTTTTAAGGAAATTATTTCTTATTACTATATATAGGTAAGGATTGCAGTGCAGAAAAAATAATTTTATACGTTCATTATTCGCTCCAAATTTGGCTAAATGCTAAAATGCTTTACAAATTTAGGGAGACAAATAAACCTGTTGTATAGAAAATTATTTATTAGTTGAACAAGTGTGTATTTGTTTATAAAGTTTTTTTTTGCTATAAGCAATTCTTTATTTACAATTACCAAATTGAACGTAAATATATAATATAAATAGTTGTAAATATAAAGAAAATTTTAAAAACAGTATATAATCCATTTAGTAAGATAATCCATATAGACACTTTGGATTTTAAATTTTCTGTTTTCTTTGACTTTTTTTTAAATCATAATATAATTTTATTTACATCTTAAAATCAAGCTTTATTAATATGTACTCAAAAAAAAAGATAAAATAAACAACTAAATAATTCAAACCCAAAATAATATTAATTTTTGATTAGTTTTTTTTTTGAATTATTAAGAATTTTTATGTTTTTATGTTTTTTTTTTAGTTTTAAATAAATGAAAATCTTTTTTTTTTTTTTTTGAATTTCTTAATCTCTATCCAAATTTAGATTAATTCATTAGACTTTAATAAATTAGGATCTATAAATTAAGAAAATTAAGAAAATTAAGAAGAAAATTAAAAAAATTAAAAAATTAGAAAATCAAGGAATTAATTAATTATTGAAATTCTAAAAATATTACCAGAGGATTTTCCAGATTCGATGTCATCCAATGAATCATGCAATCCGTGAAGAGTATGAATGCATCTACTAATATAACATGATTGTGGGTGCTTATTTGGATATGGAAATAATTCTGATTGAGATTTGAATGCTTTTTCTTGATTTTGATCAGCAATTCCAAGTTGTCGCATAATATCATTATCCACCGTATTAAGATAAAGTTTGTCAGATATTTCACAAAAGAAATTAGATAATTCATCAGCAGTTGGACGTTCAGAAGGATCATCGCTCCAACATCGATACATTAAATTAAGATACCATTCAGGAATCCAATTTAATATAATATCAGGAACNAAATAATATTAATTTTTGATTAGTTTTTTTTTTGAATTATTAAGAATTTTTATGTTTTTATGTTTTTTTTTTAGTTTTAAATAAATGAAAATCTTTTTTTTTTTTTTTTGAATTTCTTAATCTCTATCCAAATTTAGATTAATTCATTAGACTTTAATAAATTAGGATCTATAAATTAAGAAAATTAAGAAAATTAAGAAGAAAATTAAAAAAATTAAAAAATTAGAAAATCAAGGAATTAATTAATTATTGAAATTCTAAAAATATTACCAGAGGATTTTCCAGATTCGATGTCATCCAATGAATCATGCAATCCGTGAAGAGTATGAATGCATCTACTAATATAACATGATTGTGGGTGCTTATTTGGATATGGAAATAATTCTGATTGAGATTTGAATGCTTTTTCTTGATTTTGATCAGCAATTCCAAGTTGTCGCATAATATCATTATCCACCGTATTAAGATAAAGTTTGTCAGATATTTCACAAAAGAAATTAGATAATTCATCAGCAGTTGGACGTTCAGAAGGATCATCGCTCCAACATCGATACATTAAATTAAGATACCATTCAGGAATCCAATTTAATATAATATCAGGAACCTTTGGTCTCGCACCATTACATATATCAATCATCAAATAGGTATCATGTGCTTGGTCAACGAATGGTTGTTGTGTAGTAATTATTTCATACATAATTCCACCGAAACTATAAATATCTCCTTTCATTGTGAATGCATCTCCTCGTAATACTTCGGGAGGAATATATGGAATTGATCCATAAATCTTATTATTTTGATTGTTATTGTTGCTGCTATTATGATTAGATTTTAAATAATTTTCTAATCTACATAAACCCAAATCTGTAATTTGTGCAGTGTTGACATTTTTGAAACCAAAAATAATTTCTATCAAAATATTTCCACTATGAAGGTTACCGTGAACTATGTTTTTTCTATGTAAGTTATCAAAACCAAAAGATATTAATAATAATAAGTCGATTTTTGTTTCCCACCTTAAATCCCAACAATTTAAATAATGGTGCAAGCTATAATCATATATATTCATAACAATAATATAATTTTGTGTCAAAGGATTTTTTGAGATTCCATAACATTTATTAATGTAATCAGAATCATTAACGATTATATTCTTTAATATGAAATATTATAAAAAAAATAAGATTAATTAATTCATAATAGAAATAATAATAAAAATAATAGAAATAATATAAATAAATACCTTTTTGAGAAATTCAGATAAATCATATCTAGAATCTTTTAATTCTTTCAAAGCAAATCTATAATAAACCCAATATTTCCAATCCTGTTTGTTCAAATCCCAATACCATTTTAAGCCTTTTCTTAATCTGGCCGAATATATAAATCCATCTCCACCATCTGCTATGTGCCTGATGTCATAAAAATCATCATAAGGTATCCATTGTAGACTATTATTATAATTCATTGTAAATCGATCTCGATTTATGAGAGAACTTTGTGATTTTTGGATAACTTTGTCAATATCAGAATTCCCACTAGTCCATGTTCCAAATTCTTGAAGATAATGTTCTTTAGTACACATATTACATTCTGAATTTGAATAAATTTCATTTTTGTAATCACGATAAATAAAATCATTGGAAGAGTGACCAGCGAAACAATGCTTTGTTTGAGGCATGAATAAGAAAAAAAGCGGTATCTGATATTGAAATAGTTTTTTAGTTAAAAGACAAATTTGATGGTTTATCATTAATTTATGGTTATCATTGCCTTTTATTGAACTCGGATTTATGGATATTTTAAGTAAAGTTAGACAATGTAAAGAAAATGCTCTTTGTTTAATTATTTCTATTACTTTTGAATTCGATTATAAATAATTATCGATTTTTTAATTGCCAGATCAAATTGTTATAATGTAAAAAAAAAAAAAATTTTAATTAATTACGAATAAAAAAAAAATAGGATTAAAAGTTCAGAGAGCTTAAAGAACTTGTTATCAAGAGTTTTTGGTCATATTCATCGATCAAGAGTCGTTGAATCATTTTTTGAATATACTTCGGATTCAATTCATTCGATTAATTCTCCAACTGAATTCATTATTCATTAAGACGATGTCAGTAATTTTAGCCATCTTATTTAATTCAACAGGACAAATATCAGGACAATGAGTGAATCCAAAATAGACCAAAAGAAATTTACCAAGAAAATTTTTATCAGATACAGTTTGACCATCTTGATTCACCAATTCAAATGGTTCACCAATGTTTGGTTTATGGTGCAGAGAGTCTAATGGCATCCAATATTTTAAACTACTAAAACTTTTTATCTAAATATAGAATCAAAAAAATAAATACATAATTCTACAACTTTAGATAAACTCTTCAATTTAATGTATTTTTTTTTATTATAATTATTAATAATTTATTGAGTATTTGACGTTTAATTAAAGGTATTTTATATTAAAATTAAAATTTTCAGCATTCCGTTTTTTCACATGACACGTGTGACCAATATTTGAAGCAGAATGATTGGTTAACTTATCAATAGAAATTCAAAGTGGAAAATTTATTATTAAAAATCAAAGATGAATAAAAAAAAAACAGAACATAAATAAAAATTTATAATTATTTGATTAAATCAAATCAAATTGATTATAAATTAAAAAAAAAATCCACAAAAAAAGATTTAGACCATTATTCCCAGCTAACACTAATTATTCAAATAATTATCACATGACATATACGTCCATAAAATTTCAGTGGTGGGGCAGTTAGACTTTCTAATGTTTTACTTACGGATTCCTCTTTGCCTTTTATATATAAATAATATTATATAAATATAATATAATATAATATAATGTAAGTAGAATGGAAATATTCATTATTATTATTATTATAAAATTAAAAAGAAAAAAATCATTTACGTTTTGCATTCAATTTTTGTTTTTCATAATTAAAATAAAAATACAATTCAATCCCTGCATAAACAAATACTACAAAAATTTTCCACGTAAATGACTTTTAAATATATAAATAAAATTGATTAATAATTATGATAATTGATTATAATAAATTGGATAAATTGGATAAATTAGATAATAAATTAGATTATTTATTCAATTTTTACCCCCGATCTCTTATTCTTGTTTGGTGTCATTTGAATGAAATCTTGGTTGTGAATATTGTATGTATTAAATGAATTAAATGAAGAATTACATGATTTGGATGAATTAAATGATTTGGATGAATTGATTGATTCAATAGGATAATTCTTATTCTTTATGAAATGGAAAAAAAAAAATCGAATTAAAGTTAAAATTTTAAAATATTAAAAATTTGATTGGTTAAATAAAAACGGAAACGGAAATGTCAACCTAAAATTAGCCATGTTTGTAATCTTTATTTTATTTATTTTATTATAAATATCATATATAAAATATTTCTTATGTTAAAAATGTCGAATAATTATCTCTCCCGTAATAATAATGGTAATAATAAACCTAACAACTTTGTTGATAAAATTTCATCAAGAGAAACAAGTTTGCTATTATCGGATGAATTTTCCGGATTAGAAAGAATTTGTTTAACAGCTAATGGAAATTTACAAAGAATTTTAAGGTATTTTTTTTTATTATCAATCAACATTTGCTAGACTTAAAATTAATCTTCTTATTTTTTAATTCTAATTTACGATAATTAGTGCATGGTTTAATAAACCTATAAAAATCGAAATTATTAAAAATATTCCTATTGATAATATTGATAATAATGATGATAATAATACAATTAATGACAAATTAAATAATAATATTGAACGTAATAAATATGAAAATAATGAAAATAACAATAATAGTAATAATCATATCAATAATAATTCCCCGATTTTAAAAAGATATGAAAGAGAAGTTGCTCTCGTTTGTGAAAACAAAGTAGTTTGTAGTGCATTTAGTGATGTTATAGTTCGTGACGATAAAATTTTAAATCTAATTGAAAATGAAGGTGTTGGTCTTGGTCAACTGTTCAGGTAAATTATTATTATAATTATTATTATAATTATTATTATTGTTATTGTTATTGTCGTTATTGTTGCTGTTCTTGCTGTTGTTGTTTTTGTTATGTAAAAAGTCTTTTTTTTACTAATTTCATTCTTTACTATATTTATAATGCATAAATATAGTTATTTTAATAAATCTCCATCATTTCGATTATTACAAGTAGGTCGTAATGATCAAATTTGGTGGCGTGTGTATAATTTAGAAATTAAAGGTGTAGAATGTGAAATTAAAGAAGTTTTTTCTAATAATTTATTTGAAAAATGAATAAATGTTGAAAACAATGTTTAAATAATTATCTATTTTTTATTTCCTTTTTTTTTCTATTTTATTTACTTCTAATATTAGTTTGAGATTTTAAATCAAGTAGGTAGTTAGCATAAATGATATTTTTGATATTTTTGATAATTCAATTTACCTGTAACCTATATTTTGATATTTGTTCATGTTCAATATCAATATTTCCTGAAATTTTTTTTTTCACCACCAGTTAAACAATTTTTTGGTATTATTTGATATTTTAAAAATATCAAATATTGAAAATATTGAATAATTTTTGCTATTAATTCATATTATTACTAAATTTGTTATTGTCATTGAATAATGGAGACTCCGATTGTAATAAACATTGAAACACTACCATTTATATATGGAAATAAAAATAACTGCGATTGTGAAAATGACTTNATCAAATTTGGTGGCGTGTGTATAATTTAGAAATTAAAGGTGTAGAATGTGAAATTAAAGAAGTTTTTTCTAATAATTTATTTGAAAAATGAATAAATGTTGAAAACAATGTTTAAATAATTATCTATTTTTTATTTCCTTTTTTTTTCTATTTTATTTACTTCTAATATTAGTTTGAGATTTTAAATCAAGTAGGTAGTTAGCATAAATGATATTTTTGATATTTTTGATAATTCAATTTACCTGTAACCTATATTTTGATATTTGTTCATGTTCAATATCAATATTTCCTGAAATTTTTTTTTTCACCACCAGTTAAACAATTTTTTGGTATTATTTGATATTTTAAAAATATCAAATATTGAAAATATTGAATAATTTTTGCTATTAATTCATATTATTACTAAATTTGTTATTGTCATTGAATAATGGAGACTCCGATTGTAATAAACATTGAAACACTACCATTTATATATGGAAATAAAAATAACTGCGATTGTGAAAATGACTTCTTAAAGTTAATACTGAAGTAAAGGATTCTGATAATCAACTAACTGTTTTGTTATTCTACACGTTTTTGATATATTTATGGTGAAATTTGCAAATCGCAGAGTGAAATTCTTGATTGGTTGTTTTAGTTGCCTACTTACAAATGGCACTTTTAAGTAATAGTCAAACTCCTCTGAATGCAATTGAAATTTTTATATAATAAATATCTTCTATCAACATCCCTTAAACTGTAGTGACGTCACAAGTTACTAATAAATGCGGGCACAATTCACATGATTTACAGTTTAAGTAAGAGAAAAATTTTCTTGATTGCTTCTTCTGATTGGTAGATAATCGTATCATTAGGTCACTTTCATGTGATCTAAATCTGGGCCAATGACTATCTTGTTAAATAAATAAATACTTATAAAATGTATGCATTTATCGCTGTAAATTTTTCCAGATAAATTTTATAAGTATAAATATAAATAAATATTAATAAATACAGTCAACCCTCGATACAACGAATCTAGTGTCTGGGCCAATTAAGCTTTCGTTATAAGAAAATTCGGTAATGCTATAACGAAAATTAATAAAAATTCAGTATAACATATATAACGAATATTCTTAAAATTTTTTAAATTCGTTATTTATAAAATTATGAGTGTGTAACATATAACGAATATTTTTTAAAATTTTTAAAATTCGTTATATATTTTAGCTTCGTTATACTGAAAAAAAATTTGTTCTAATAAAAAATTCGTTATATCGGAGACTTTTAATATACACATTCACCAGGTTAACTTCGTACTACGTTATAGCATAATTTCTTAAGTAAATTCGTTATATCAAATTTTTTTTATTATTAAAAAATCGGGGCCAAATAAATATCCGTTATATCAAGAAATTCGTTATATCAAAATTCGTTGTATCGAGGGTTGACTGTAAATATATCTATATAATGTTGCTAATTATTGGGTAGGCAAAATAACATAATTCTCAACTTTACCAACATTAACTTAATTTTTTATGTGAGAGACTTATTATTAAACAGCTTTTTTCTTAATAATCGTAGAACGTTTATTATCTCTTTTAGGAATCATTACATATACAGCATTTACATAAAATATTTAATACACACATTTTGGCCCAAAATGATAAGCTACGCTTTGATATGAAAATTACGAAAAATATAAATTTGTTTAAATGAAAAGTAAACCAATCCTTCAGATACTAAAAGTTAAGGCAACCCGAGCCAGTGCAACGAATTACCCCACACACACCTGGAGAACAAAGACCTGTTGCAAAACTACATGCGCCGGGGCCGTTGTTATTATTTATACAGACACCATTAATAAGAAATGCCCATTGAATGCAATTCGAATCAGCAAGACATGCGTTACAACATTCTTTTGCACTTGAAGCTTGTACTTCTGTACTATTACCACCAGCGGCAGGACGAACAAAATTTCCCCATCCAGCACCTCCAGAAACTGAACAGCAGGTTGGGCAATGGTTTATGGATACTGTTGGAGCGCACGTGACGGTTTTAGTTTTAATTTTATTGTTATGTTTCAAAGGCGAGGTCGTAACAACGGGACAACAAAGTTTGGTGGAATCAGGTTTTAAACTATTGCATGTGCTGACGGTTACAGTGTTGGATAGAGTTTTGGTGACGGTTTTACAAGGTTTGGGTTTGGCATGAGCATTAATAGTAAGGATTGATGCCACAATCCAGATCCAAGAGAGAATAATGAGAAGATTCATGTTTGTGAATGGTTTAAAGTGAATCTTTGAGTCAATTAGCAAGCAAATTTTCATCGTATATATAACAAAATCGACCATTTACGCCTTGAAAACCTTATACGTGTGTACATGCCTATCTTAGGTCACAATAAATACAAGTGAAATTCTTGAGTCACTAATTACCAATCGTCAAAATAATTCTCAATCATATCGATGTCCACAATGAAAAATTTAAAAAGCCATTTGTCCAGTTTTGGCGACAATTTGGAAGAAAGCTAAATTGTATGTCTGCTTTAGGGATTTGTCGCATAGTAATACACACTATGCATTCTGTGTATACAAATGAGGTATCTCTAAAGGTGATGCCGTAGTGTTGCATATGACGTAACCCGAAAAAGAATCCAAATTTTTGAGCAATTACAGATTAAATATTTTTCTCTCGACTTTATAATATTGTCATCGAGATTTAAATTTTATTAATTTATTACGAATGTGCATAATGGCAAAAGCATCCCGATTAATTAATTGATGATCCGCCACTCAACTATACAACTATGATCGGCAAAATTATATCTTAATAATCTAAAAATAAATACTTTATATACATATTTAAGAAATGGCGCACTAATTATACAAGTTTCAAAATTTTAATTCTATTGTTATTTCGTGTTGAAAATGAAAAAAAAGAAAATTTCGTAAATTTAAATAAATTTTAGTGTTAATTTTTGAAATATTTCATGTTTACTAAATTACTTTTTTTTAAAAAAAATCTATTAATATATGTTTAAACGTGTTTATATATTAATTTTAAGCCTTCTGGCTAATACTTTTATTAAACAAAAAATGGTGACGGGATTTTACTACAATTTTAGCTAATCGGCAATGTTTAGAAATTTTTTGCAAAAATTTTTTTCTTTGTAAAAATTACATTAAATACTCAAATAAAGACTCCTAATCTCAAGGTTTTTTCAATAAAAATTTCAGGTAATTTTGTTAAAAATTGACAAACTTTGGAGGCAATTACCATTCTGGTTTTGTCTATAGTTGAGTCGCGGATCGGCAATTAAATTATTTTAATGAACCTGATTAAAAAATTATTTTAATGAACCCGTTACAACACAATTGATTAAACTTTTCTTTCACAAAGTATCGTTAAAAAGAACTTTTAATTACAACGATGCAATATAGAGAAAAAAAACTGGTTCATATTATTTATTATCAAATCAATTGAATACAATTAAAGTTTTGTTTTATTTATTGGTATGGAAAATTCTGGGTGTTATTGCAAGATACATTACACATTACACACCATAAATGACTTCGACGTGGATTTTTACAATCTGTATCTAATCTTTTTTGTTTGCCAACCACGTACACCATCTGCATGCCTCACGTTTAATTGAGTCGGACTCAATTTAATAGTTTTGATGACATGTATAATCTACACTACTTATGTAGTAGTTATAGTTATCAATTATTTTTGGAATTTTTTTTTTTTTTTGATTTGGAGCTAACACTGGTCGAAAATTTATAGTATCCGTATTTAATTTTGTATACTTATTGGGTACCTTACAGGTGTGAAAAAATATTTTTTATACTTATCGAGTATCTGATATATATAAAAAACATTTTTTACACCTATAAAGTATCCAATAAGTATACAAAATTAGATACGGATACTACACTTATCTGGTACCCGATATATGTAGTATTTGTGAATTTTTGACCAGTGTTCTTTGGATATTTAGGATATTAATTATTGTTTTTTGGTTATTTTTAGGGCTAAGTTTATTATTTAATTGAGTATATCAGGTTGCACAGTACCGTGAAGCTAAAGGTAGATAGAATTTTATTTATTTTAATAGTTAAACTGTTTTTGAAGTATTTTTGGATTTTTGTTAACTTAGGAGCTGTTTTAATATAATATATTAACAATTTTTAGAGGGTAAAAATAAAATAAAATTAGTATAATAAGGGATATTTAATGTAATAATTAACAATAATTAAGAAAATAAATGTAAACATTCATCTACTCTTTAAATTATATTCATGTATAATGGGAAGTATTTTATTTTTAAAAAAAAAATAATATACTTTTCTTTGTAAAATTTACTTTAATTATTTTTCTAATTGATTTTTATTAAGTATTAAATAAAATTATGAATATACATGGTATTAATTTATGTAAAAATAACTATTGTATTGCTTGAATATTTATTTTTGCTAAACTGGCTTACAAACATTAAGTATTGATTTAATAAACATTTTTTTCAACCTAAAAATTCAAAGTTATACTAATAAATATGAATAAAATATGTGAACAAATTTTGGTCTCTAATTTTGGAAATTTTTATTACTAAAAAGGATAGGGGTCCAGGATAGTTTACCTGAACCCTGGGGGTTCATGAATTTTACCCTGAACCAAAGATCCAGAATAAGGACACTCAATAAAAAATAATAAATTTGTTTTGAATTTACAATGGTAGTAATACACAGTAGTGAGATAAACAAGTGTTTCTATTGATTAGAAATAAAAATATATTTCTATTAGTTTTGACTTAAGATAAAATGCAATATCACTAGTATTATAATAATTTTATGCTTTATCAGTTAGGTTTGGAACTAATACTAAACAAACTTTTGCTCTCTTAATTTAGATCTTAACAATATGAGAACAAAATTTGTTAATATCATAAAAGACATTGTAGATAACAGGAGAAAAGTTTTTAACATTTTATCAATATTGTTAGAAGAAAGTTTGTCAGCTATTATCGGTTACACAAGGGTAGACCGGAGCGGTAATCGGCAATCGGTTACACAAGTCTCCGGGATAAGGGATAAGCAATAAGCAATAATCAATATTAATCTTCTCGTTTATATATTTATACATATTAATATACCGTATATTATCTTACAATATTTCTGTTCTATTAGTGTCGAAAATGCTGAAAATGTTGAAAATACAAGAATATTTGATACGTTATATTTTCTTTTACAACTTTTTACTTTCAGTAACACAAGGAAAATCTATATAATCATCGTTTTATGATAATTAAGAAAAAAAAATGTCTATCACTCAAAATCTCTTAAACAAACGTATTCAAATTGAAGATCAAATTGCTACGGTTCGTTATATTGGACCAGTTCCACCTAAAGGTGAATGGATAGGATTAGAATGGGATAATGTATCAAGAGGAAAACATGATGGTGTTCATGATGATGTTAGATATTTTACTTGTAGGTCAGTTGGTTTTGATAAATAAATTCATTTAAATATTTATGCATTTTATCATTTCTTGAGACATTTATTTATTATTTGAGAAATTAGTTATTTCTTGAATAAACAAAATCTTATTATTAATAACATTTTACTCATTTATGATATAATACATATATCTATACGTATATGTATAATACATTAGTGTTCCCAATTCAGGTTCATTTATTCGTTATTCATCAAAGATAAATACAGGTCGTAGTTTTGTTTCAGCTTTAATAGATAAATATATCGGAGATGAAGCAGGAAAAAAAAAACATAAAAATGAAAATGAAGAAGAACAATATGATGCACAAAAGGATTTGGATACACTTTATTGGGCGGGAAATACCAAAATCGAAGTTGAAATTTTAGGATTTGAAAAGATTCGTCGTAAACAACGGTATCATTATTAATTTGATATATATATATATTATTAATTTGATATATATATATATTATTAATTTGATATATATATATATTATTCATTTATATTTTGAATTTATCTTTCGGATTTACATTATTCTATTAACTATTAGTCACCTGGATCGATTATTGGAAGTTGGACTTTCATTCGAACAAATATCAAGTGCGGGTAAACCAGGAGAAATCGAAGCAACGTGTCCAAGTATATATCTCTATATTTGTATAAATATAAATATTTCAGCTATATAAATATTATAAATATTTTTTATTTTATTTTATTATCCAGATATTATTGATTTGAATTTATCAAAGAATTTATTATCAGATTGGGAGACAGTTGATTCTATATGTCAACAACTTAAGAAATTAGAAGTGTTACGTTTAAAGTAAAAGAAAAAGAAATTTTTATTTCTGGTTATTGTAATAATAATAATAGTAATAATAACAACATTATTTTTAAATTCTTTACATTATTTTTATCAAATTTAAAATAATTTTCAAAGTTATAATCGATTTCAGGCTTTGGAAACAACCCCAAAATTTACTGGATTTTCCAATTTAAAGAATCTTTCTTTAAATTATACTCGAATTACTTGGGATCAGGTAAATAATATCATTGTATATATTTAATTATTTATATTTGTTGTATTTGTTACATTTGTTATATTTGTTATATATATATATATTAGGTTGTATTGTTTGAGCCATGTCTTCCAAACCTAGAAAATCTACAACTAGGATTTAATAATATTAAAACTTTATCATCAGAAAATAATCAAGAAGCTAATAATAAAAAAGTGAAAGGGTTTTTGAAATTAAAAATTCTTAATCTTGAATCTAATGCTATAAATATGTGGGACGAAATTGCAAGATTTTCAGAGTTACCAAAGTAATTATATTTTATTACATATTTTAATTCCTTATTTCTTAATTTTCTCAATTGTTATTAATCTTTTCAATTCATTTGTTTTTATATAAAATAGCTTTGAAATTCTTTTCATCAATAATAATTTAATTGACCAAATATCATATCAAAAGGGAGAAGAAGGAAAAGGATTTCCTAAATTAAGATATTTAAATATTAGTGAAAATAAAATTAGTGATTGGAATAGTATCAATGAATTAAATAAATTTCCTTCCTTACAAGAATTAAGAATAAAGAAAAATGCTTTTCTTGAAGGTATTTATTATAAATTTTTTTTTTCTAAAATTAATTATTTATTATCATTACATATTTTTTAGATGAGAAACCTGATGAAGCTCATGTATCTATAATTGGTAGAGTTAAAGGGTTGAAAATGTTGAATGGAAGCATAGTAAGTTTTTATTTATTACATTAAATTACATTATATTTAACTTTATATATTTTTAAGTTATATGTAATTATTATTTTAATTTAATAGATATCATCAGGAAATAGAGTTGATGCAGAAAGATTTTATCTCAGAATGTGTGTAAAGGATTTAAAGAAACCTACAGAAGAAATAGAAAAAGAAAATCCTAGATTTAAAGAATTATGTGAAATTCATGGAACCCCAGTGGCAGATGAAATTTCTGTCAAGGCTGCCAGTGGTATTTTAAAGGACCGATTATTGGGTACATAATTGATTAATTCTCTCTTTTTCACTCTCATTTTCATTTCCTTTCATTTCTCACTTTTTAATATTATATGTTGTAAATATATTATAGCATTAACAATAACTCATCGTCCATCACTTGAAGGAGAACCTATAAAAAAGGTTTCAAAGAAACTTTTAGGTAAGTATTTATTTATTTCCAGTTTTCACTTTTTTTTTTTTTTTTAAAAAAAAAAGATCTTTAAAATTTATTTATTGATTTAGGTACCATGGAAATAAGAAATTTAAAAAATTTACTTCAAAAACTATTTGGAATACCATCATCTCAACAACATTTAATTGGTATTATTAATTCTCAGGTATTGTATTTATAATTTAATGATTTTATAATGTTTATAATGTCTATAATGCTTATAATGTTTTTACTAGGTTGGAAATGTATCACAGGTAGAGATAAAAGATAATTTAAGACAGCTTTCATATTATGATATTTCATCAGGTGATGAGATTATAATTCTTACTACTGCTTGAAGAATATATATTATATATTCATATATATATATATTATTTGTTATTACAATATTTATTTAATGTACATCATATATTAATATATTATAAATAAATTATTTACATCTTCTATTGTAAATAAATATGATTGTTAAATGTAATACAAAATAAATATAGTAATATTAAAATAAATAAATAAAATCTATCTAATATTATAAGTAAAGTGATTGTCATCAATTTCATCTAATTCAGGTTTAAATTTATCATCAAATTTAATTTTGACTAGATATTTTTCTCTTTCAATTGCTTCCCTTAGAGTTGATGGTTGATTTGGAATAAAATATACAAATATTAATTTAAATATAAATACTAAATGCTGTTTAATTAAATAATGAATAAAATAAAGAAAATAAATAATCAATTAATATAATTAATATCATATAATAAATAAATAATTAATTAATTCAATATAGATAACATTTACCTCAAATACAAGAACAAATCCCAATCTAACAATTAACAATAAATTATCATCATCACCAGTATACTTTAGAAATTGTGCTAATGCCCAATTTGAATAAAATGCAATCATTATGGCATTGGTTAATACACCTATCATTGATAATATGTGTAAAATATTTTCCCAAATTCCTATATCTTGGGCTTGATAAGCAACAGGTCTTTTGGTGGTTTTGATATACTAAATAATTTTTTTTAAAAAAAGTTAAAATTATAATTAATAATGATTAAATTTAAATATTCAATGATATTATATAAATCATAGATTACTTTAAATGAATCAGTCTTGATTTCAATCAAGTTGTTTATCCATGAAAAGAATGATGCTAATGGAAAAGCTGGTCCAAATAGTACAATAAATCCAAATTGAACAACTAAATGAATTAATGAATGAAATAATTAAATTGATTAATTAAGAGATAATAATTAAATGAATTGATTAAGTAATAAAAATCATAGGAATAATGATAAAAAAAGTAATAACAATACAATGAAATAATAATAATAATAATTATTATTCATACCAATCTTTCCATTTTCATTTTTCTGTAGTTTAGGAAAATCAGCCAAATAATCATCATGGATCCATTGAGGAATATTTGTATTCTTTTTATTATGTTTATATTTGTCCATCATGTTTTTAAGTTGAACTTTTAAATTTTCTTTGGAAAAGTTGTTACTCAACCATCTAATAATAAATATAATAAAAGAATGTATAAAAGAATATAATCATAAATAAAATGATAAAATGATAATATGAAGAGATTAACTACTAACGGCATAAATATCTCCATAAATTGATCAAAGAGTTGCTTTCCAATTAATAAAATTGCCAATTGAATAGTTAATTCTATTAAACAATTATCATATTCACATCCTGTAGTCTCTTGTCGATCAATTATCTCTCTAACTATCACTCTAACAAACTATATAATTAATTAGTTAAAATAAATTAAAATAAATAATAATCAATTTAATTAATATCAAAAAATAAATCAATAATATAATTACTTGTTGTTTAAATAGCAAGATATAAAATAATCCAGAATAATAATTAAAAAAGTCAAATATAAATGTTTTGAGTATTAATGCATCTAAAATAAATATAATTAATAATTAATATCTAATATAATTTATCAAAAATAAATATTATTAAAATTAAAACAAACCTTCATATTCTGTATCAGTTTTATGATTTTCTATATCAGTTAATTTTAAAGCCAAGTATTTGGATAACTATAAAAATGAATTGGACAATTAAAGACAATTAAAAATAATGATAAGTAATATAATAATAATTAATAATAATAATAACAATTAATAATTATTAATAATAAGTAATATAATAATAATTAATAATAATAATAACAATTAATAATTACCAGTTTAACAGTTATCATAGTAATCAAATTCACAAAAGCAGTAACAAGAGTGGTATAAATTCCAATATGAATCAATGCTTTTGGAACTACTATAACTACTCCTATTGTGAATATTAAAATACATACCTATTATATATTCAACAGTATGTGTGTTAAAAATTACATAATATTATATATTTGTTTAATATAGATATAGTTTGTTACTTACAGAAATAAATATTATTGCTCCAGTAATAAAAAGCTTTTTCAATTTTTGGTGGAAAGGAAAATAAATTTCTTGTTTCATTGTAATTGGTGAAGTTCTAATATCTATTATTAATAATAAATAAATCAGAGAATTAGAATAAATTAAATAAATAATGACAATTAAATTAATGGTGATCCTAACCAGTTCCATAAAAATTTGATCTTGGTAATTCCTAAATAATGAATGTAAATATAAATAAATTTCAAATTAAATAAAAATAAATAAATCAAGATAAATGAAACACACATTACATTCTTTTCATAATCCATCATATTCCAATCATATTGAATAGAAACATTTGTTCTTTTCCATGACTCTAGGTATAATGTTGCTGGAACGATTAAATAACAAAAAAAAATATAAAAATATATAAATAAATAAACATATGATTTTATCATAATTTCAGAATAAATCTTACCCCAAATTGACATAAAGAATGCGTAAGGTAAGGTAAGAGCATTATCAACAATTACCGCTATTCCACTTATACCGTGTGATAAAGAATTTTGACTTTAAAAATAACAGAAAAACCAATTACTACTTTTTCAATATGTATACTGAGAATAAAAAATGAATATAATATTTTTAACATTACATTATTAATTACCTTAATGCACATATTAGTCCATAAATTACAACAATTATTCCACCAATAGCAGCAACTGTTAACCATGAATTATAAAATCCTAAACATAAAAGAACACAGTAATTAATTAATATATTTGTTATTATTTATTTATTAATTAAAACATTCAAGAATAAGTCAAAATAAAATCACATATTTATTTTATACCAATCCAGACAAAATATAATGCCAATTTTTCTCCAAAATATTCTCGAATTTTTTCTATTGGTTGCGGACCCCAAGGTTTAACCCAAATTTCATTTAATTCCATTCGTAAATTTTCCTCTCGTTTTATTTTAAAGGCCTCATCCTCCTCATCATCTTCATCTTCATCATTATTATCTTCATATTCTTCATAAACCTTTGATAGTCCATCATGAATTGGATAGAACTTAATGAAAACTTTTTCTTTAATTAAAAGATCAATTGCAAGTGAATTAATTCGTCGTTTAACAAGTGTTGATTTATCACCAATCATAACACTTTGGCTTATATGATTTGCTGTCATTATCATTCTATGCACCTATAAAATATTATTATATACTGATGTTTAATTACTGAGAATATAATCATTATAATATTTTATATCTATATAGTTAACAACAATAAAAAGAATACATAATTTACCATTAAATTTCGTTTAGCCGTGCTAAAAAAGTTTAATTTAATTTGACTTGTTGACATTTTCGAAGTTCCTTCAAATTCTAATAATTTTTCTTGAACGAATGTGGTGGAATGTTTATTGAATTTTCCTCTATATGATAAAAAATCAGTGATGGTACTAAATATCGTTGATTCTTCTGGAATTGAATCAGAATCTTTAATACTTTCTTTCTAAAAATCAAAAAAAAAAGATAGTATTAATAATTTTAATAATAATGTTCAACTTATGGGTGAATAACTTTTAAAAGAAAAAAGAAAAAAAGAAAAAAGAAAAAAAGAAAAAAGAAAAAAAGAAAAAAGAAAAAAAGAAAAAAGAAAAAAAGAAAAAAGAAAAAAAGAAAAAAGAAAAAAAGAAAAAAGAAAAAAAGAAAAAATACATTTAATGGAAGTTTGATTTTCATTTTTTGAGCTTGTTCACATAATTTTTCAAATGGTGAAATTATTTTCATATAAATAAATCCATTAAAATTTTCATGTTCGACAATTAAACCCGCATTAAGAAGTAATTTTTCAAAGTTTTGTCGTTTTCTACGATTTTCTTTATTTTGATACATATTTTGATCATTTTTATATTTGATAATGAAATCGGGAAATGGATAGTCAAATATTACTTTAACTAATGCGTCTCCGATAAGTTCTTTGGCTATTTTTTATATATTAATTTTATTGTTAACAAAACAACAACACATTTAATTAAACATTTGGATTATCATTTTGGTTTTTCCTTACAAAATTTTTCAATAGTTCTTTCGAAAGTTTCATTACGATTATTTTTAACCCAAGATTCAATATTATCAAATAATTTAGCATCTTCAGGATTTATGAAATGTATTTCTCTATTTCTTTTATCTAATTTTCGAATTATAATTTCTTTCTTTATAACTTCAATATTGGTGGTGCGCTAAATATAATAATATGATACAGTATAGTATTCAAGTTAAATTAAAAAAAAAAAGTTTTTAATATCACATGTTATATAAAACGTTTTTTTAATTCATTATATGTCAACCTCATCCTCCTCCTCATCCTCCTCTTCTTCAATTGGAACGTCAATTTGATAAACATCACTAGAAGAAGCAATTATGTCAAAATTTTTATCGTCATCGGTCATTATCAATAATACGGTATGTGCTAAAATGCGAGAAAAATTAATTAACTAACTTTGTCGTCTCTTTATATCTTTTAAAATGGGTATTAGTTTGGTAACGCATGTATTATGCACGATAATCGCCAATTACACATTTCTGAATTAATTTATTAAATTATGGTGAGACGAAACCACAAAATTAATTTATTCATCTCTGTTGAACCAATTTTGATAGTTGAACGTCTTGGTGCAATTACGTAGAAAATCTTCAAATAAATCAAATATATGAAAACAATTTAATATAAGATACTACATATTTAAAACGTTTCTAATACGAGGCACGCGTTGAAACTTCGAAACTTCTCTGGTCCATTTTATTTTGTTTATATTTTGTTTGTTTTTTTTTGTAAAAATATTTGTTGTACAAAGAAATAACTATGAAAACAATGAAAATTTTGAAAATTTGCGACGTCTATTTGAAATCACATGATAATATAATTTTTAACAAACATATGTAAAATCTATCAAATGAATTTTTATGAAGGTAAATGTCCCAAATGTCTTAAATGTCCTTAGATATTGCGAATGAAAAAAAAAATTCTATGGTAAAACTGACCAAATGGTCCCCATGGCGGATAAAAAAATACTTATACAAATAATACCCACGTTTAAGAGATATTCTTTCCAACTTATCTCACGTCCAAATAATTTTAAATAACACATACAAGGAAAGACAACAGAGATGGTATATGAAAAGAATGAACCTAAAATTCCCATCACCCGATCAAATCCTGGGAATTGAATGGCAATTAATACTACAACCAATGATACCGACATACGTGAGATAACTTTTACTGCAGAACGTCGACCACGTCCTTTGTTAAACCAATTTTCAATATTTGGAATTGAGTAATAAGAAATTTCCAACGTCAAATTAATGGGATTAATCATGAGAGCATATTTAGCGATAGGATTTATAGCTACAAGCCATATAACGAATTGATTTAGAATTTTAAAATATCCAGGTGTTGCCATGATATTTTGGGTAATCTTTAATTTTAATTTAATAATTATTATAAAATTAGTTAAAAATAAAAATAAAAATAATAATAATAATAATAACTTGAATGAGAGTAAAAATTTTCAAAACTTACTTCTTGCATGGTTGTTAAACCAAACATAGCATAACCACAAACTGCCATAACAATATATACAACTGATGTCACGACATAAGTGATGTCTACCATTTTATTATATTTATGAGGTTCTTGCATATCACGATATACTGAAGGAAATACTGCATGACCTATAAATTATGAAATTACGAAAATTTTGAATATCAATTATAAATTCAAAATATATAAAAAATATATATTTATTTATTTATTTATTTATTTATTTACCTGTGAATCCGGCCATAATTAATCCAAAAGCCATAGGAAGTGAACCCCAATTAGATGGAAAAATTTCCGTTGGCATTGGATCAATTAAACTTCCTGGTCTTTCTTTTTTCGTTATTCCATCAATTACCAATACTGCAACCAATGCGGTAGCAGAAAATATACCCAATAAAGAGAAATAAGATAAATAACGAATGGCCATCAATGTTAAAGGTGCCATGATTGACCAAGCTATTAATTTAAGTATAATTATTGATACGTCCGGAAATAATGCTTGTAAAGAATCACCACAAAGAATGACTAATGCAGTAGTTGAAGCAAGTAATTCAAGTGAAAACAATATAGATATTAACAATCTAATTCCTTCTCCAAATGCAATGGCACCTAATAAACATTAAATTAATAAAGTTTATTATTATTATTATTTTATTTATTTTTAGTGATAGAAATTTACAAAATCTCAAAATTATAGAGAAGACTTACCCATATCTGCATATGTGTAAAGACCTTCATCATATTCTAAACATTTTACAAGTATTTTTGCGGTATAATTTGTAACTCCAAAACAAAATATAAATAATCCTAATCCAATAACCCATCCCGCGAAACGAAATCCAAGCGGTAATGTAAGAATACCAATACCTAAAAATTTTTTTTTAAATTTACGATTACATAAATTTAAAAGATTTTCATTCCTTTAAAATTATTGGAAATCTACCTACCGATCAAAATATTACAAGAATTAAATATTGATTGTTGAAAAGTGGATCCATCGCGTATTTGAATATTTTGCATTATAGACAAGGGCACCGATGTCATAGAACTCCTTTTCATATATAGAACGACGAAATGGAAATGAATACAGAATAATCATTTCATAATTAAAAAAAAAAAAAAAAAAAATCAATTTACTAACTTTGATGACGTTCTTATAAGAGGTGTACGTTCTGGAGTATCTTTTGCCTGTTTATCGTAGGAAATTTTCGGTGGTTGTCGATTACTGAAGTATGGTGATCCATAATGAGAAATTATTGGACTTCCACTAATTGGTGCGAGACTAGGCGCGTAACTTGATGGCATGTAAGATCCATATTGAGAACGATTTCCTGAACGATATGAATCAGGTAATCGAAATTGTGCTGGTGAATATCGATTAGTCATTGGTGAAAATGCTCCTTCAAAAGAATCCGCAACTGAGGATGGTACTGCAATATTATCTGACATATAAGTGCTATATGGAAAAAGATTTTATTAAAAAAAATTAGTTTTCTATTACATTATTGCCTTTTTTTTTTTATTTATTTCTATTATTCTCTACTTCTTTCTCTAGGAATATATTTTACCTCATTATTTGACCTGAATGTTGAGTCCATGATTGAAAGTTTGTAGCCAAAGAATGTGCTAGGGACGAAACACCTCCAGTTGCTGATTCTTCAGGTTCTCGGTGCCTATTGCGAAGAGTTGTAGGTATATTTATTGGTGTTGTAGACTCATTGCTAGAAGAACCGTTACTTGACATTTTGGAAAGAGAAATATATGTATATTTTTTTTTCTCTCGAAATAATAATAATAATAATAATAATAATACTAATAATAAATATTGAAATTTTTATAAAAAAAATTCAAAAAAAAAAAAACGAAAGATATAGATATATCAATTTCTGAAAGTAGATCTTTTCAAGATAATGATGCAATTCGTGCTCCATAACAGAAATTGGAAATATGTTAAGATCTTACAACCAACCATGCACTTAAATGATAGGTTTATTAAAGATCTTCGAACTGTGAATGCGCCACATTGCATCCTGCAGCTAAAATTGAATGGTAAGACAACTTTCTAAAAGAATTTCTCTTTCGTATGGCAATTTAACTTTTGTATGAAAATTTTTTAAAATCGGTTGCTGCGTAAATGCGCCAAATTTTAAAAAACTTACTTATATAGTTTATCTTTTTGAGAATCATTTATGTGTTTATGTGTTCAAAAAAGTGTACACTATCAAAGTCTTTTTTTAATAGTTACAATCTTCCAGTATGCAAAATCAATAAAATTTCATTAATGATATTATTGCGTAAAGGTGGAAATAAAGTTTTTTTTCCCACATTTACTAAATAATTCTATTGGGATATAATAAATTCAAGCACATTCAAACAATCTTTTAGGTTATCATTAATATCAATAATTATGTTATGTAATACATTGTTCAGAGAAAGAGATCAGTGATTTTTTTCTTTGAAAACCAAAAATGCTTATAACATATACTGGCAATAAAATTTTTCGAATTATCTCGAGTGTTTAAATGAATTTTATGGTTAGTTTAAATATTCTTTTCTAGAAAATTGCCCAATTTTTATTATCTTTTCTAAGTTTATACAAGTTATACGAAATCAACGATTAATTTATGCATACTACATTATAATTTCCTTTTGCGTTTCTCATTTAGGCTTAGTCTCTGGGCGTACAATGAATTTCATAAACAAATCGTAAGGAGATAGACAATTGAATTACCTAGCCTAGAAACTCGGAATTAGAAGGTATCGTAGTCATCACGTGATATATTCAATCAAAATATGAAGTAAACCTGATTGAATTTCTTTTAACAGCAATAAGTCTCTTGCTAATAGATTTCCTATTGCAATAGCATACATACAATTATTACAAAGAATTTTACTTGGAAATAATTTAATGTATATTTATGATGTAGCATTTATTAATCTATTTGTAAAAAAAAAAGATGAAATAAATTTCTATGAAAAATAAATAAATGTGATTACAAGGAATGCCATAATATCAATTAATCATTCTTAAAAATGGATGTGCTTCAGTATTAAAGACATAGGTATCCAGTGATATCAAGTCTGGTGGACTAAATAATAAATATAAATATTTTAAAGTTTCTGCTAAAAAGAAACTATTTACAGATAATATTATGATTTTAGTAAAATTGGATTATTTAATAGAATATGAATTATATTATTTACATTATCAAATCAAAATATTATACATGCCTTTCCATATTGTNATTCAATCAAAATATGAAGTAAACCTGATTGAATTTCTTTTAACAGCAATAAGTCTCTTGCTAATAGATTTCCTATTGCAATAGCATACATACAATTATTACAAAGAATTTTACTTGGAAATAATTTAATGTATATTTATGATGTAGCATTTATTAATCTATTTGTAAAAAAAAAAGATGAAATAAATTTCTATGAAAAATAAATAAATGTGATTACAAGGAATGCCATAATATCAATTAATCATTCTTAAAAATGGATGTGCTTCAGTATTAAAGACATAGGTATCCAGTGATATCAAGTCTGGTGGACTAAATAATAAATATAAATATTTTAAAGTTTCTGCTAAAAAGAAACTATTTACAGATAATATTATGATTTTAGTAAAATTGGATTATTTAATAGAATATGAATTATATTATTTACATTATCAAATCAAAATATTATACATGCCTTTCCATATTGTCATTTTTAGATTCACTTAATTTATTCACATCTGATAATCCTGAATAAGCTGTTTCTGTTTTGCAATATTTCTCTATAGACTAATTCAAATATAATTGTGATTTATTAATAAATTTTTTATTAATAAATTTTATTATTATTAATTAATAAAAATTAATAGGTTAACATTCATTTTCTTACCTGCCATATTTCCCAACCTTTTTCTTGGTATTCCTTGTTTCCTGTTATTCTGTATAGAATAAATAAACTCTCAATTGTTTCTAAAATATTCAAAAAAATTAAAAAATTCAGATTAGAAAAAGAAATGTTTTTATTAAATTTATAACTTAATTCCTTTCACCACTCACCAGGTCTTAAAAGATATTTCG
The DNA here is from genome assembly GCA_003547095.1 of Diversispora epigaea. NCBI lineage: Eukaryota > Fungi > Glomeromycota > Glomeromycetes > Diversisporales > Diversisporaceae > Diversispora > Diversispora epigaea. The sequence goes on from PQFF01000210.1 coordinate 278,885, forward strand.
TATTCGTTCTTATAATTCCTTCTGGAGGATCACCATTTAATCTTGATTTTGACTTTGGCCTTCTCTTTTTCTCCGTTTCGAACCAAAAAACTTCCGGTCCAATTCCAGTTTTCGTATTTTTATATGACCAATAACATGTTTCTGCTAAGCCTATCGCTACATCAAAATCTTTTGGACGGTTTAGAACCTTTGAACCAATTGCTAACATGCCTGGAACAAAGCAAGACTATGAATATAAAATATTTGATTAATATATTATATCTAATTAGTATAATTTTTTACTTTTTGTAAAAGACAAAGATTACTCAATAACTTTATTCACCAAATGATCCATTCTAGGATAAAATTTTTCAAATGCTAATTCTCCTAAAAACAACAAATCTGGACGAGATGTTACAACGCCACGCCTGATGAGATGTTTATGCATGCCATTAATTGATTCAATATCTATTATTATGGAAAATTATAGAATATCGTTATTATTTAATTGAATTTTTTTTTTAAAAAAAAAAGAAAATATTAATAAATAAAACTTTACACATTTTTCGATAATCTTTGAGGGCGCCTCCCACTAATATATATTCTTTAATCAAATACTATTAAAAACATCATTTTAAGTTTACAAATATAAAGAGATACAAACAATAAAAAAGATAGATTTTACATTCGAAATACCTCATAAAAACTATCTCCATTAGCTCCAAATGTTACTGTATCTGGATTTTTTCAAATAAAAAACACGCAAGTGTCAGCAATAAAATATAAAATCTTTGTTTGATTTTTATTAAAGATAATTACCAGTCCAAAATTCTCCTGATTCTAATATCAAAGAAAAAATTGTTAGCAATTTTATTTTATTTATACAAACATAAATTTACACATAAATTTACAATTGATTTTTTTCATACCTTGATCAATGTTAATTGGATATAATCCCGGAATTTCTGGTTTAGAATTTTTCAGAATTTGGGTAATATTATTAACCTTCATAAAATTGTAAAAATTTAAAATTGAAATTGTGTGAGCCAAATGTTACTAATGAATTAATAATTTATTCATAATATTAACCTTAAAGAAAAATTCACTATCTCCAGTTAATTCTGCTAATTTTGAAAATTCTAAATATAAAGATCCAACTTGTGCCAGCAATCCACCATTAAGCCAAGGTAAATTTCTTACGACTTCAACTTCACTATTTTTAATAATATTTCATTCAATTATTATAATTATTATAATTATTTTATTTATTTTTTCATTCAAAACATCTTTGAATTATACAAGAATCTTACTTTGAGAGTGAAACATAATTATAAGGCAATCCAGTAGTGCTATTAAATGCGGGTAATAAAGCAAGTCCCAAATCATTTGCTTTCGATAAAAACATGGTATCCTTCGATAATTCGTATGCGCTCAGTAATCCACCCAAATATCTAATTGTTGTTTCAAATACATTGATTACATCATCACTCCTCGAAAAATTCACTTTTCTCACAAAATCTCGGGCTTCATTGAATTCATTTTTTAAACCCATTATCCACATAGTGTCCAGAGAATCGACTATTGTTGCACCCCATCCATTAAAATTGTTTGCAATACCGTTACTAAGAGGTAATAATTCATCATATCCCCATGCGTACTTAGTGTACCCGCGCCAACTATGAAGAAAACCTTCTTTGATAGATTCTCTACGTCTCTCTCTTATTCGTTTTTCTTCTGATGTTTCCGTCACTGTTGAAAAATCATATTGAATACGGGGCAAGTTTAAGATATTTTCTAGATGTACTTGAGTTCCAAGATTATGTGATTTTTTTATAGGATAATTAAAAATTGATTGAAATGTATCTGAATATTGTATTGTAAATACATGATATATCAAAAACCCTACGATTAAAAGTAGAAGAATTCCACGTTTTACACGAATTATGCGATTATTTAACTTTCGAAATATTGGGAGGATTCGAGAGAACATGGTAAAATTAAATTGTGAGCATAAAAGTTAAAACTTTTCTTATAGTAAACATATTCATGCTGTGAAACTAACCAAAAATTAAACACTAAATTAATGTTAATGGCGAATTAAAATCATTTTCGTGCTACACAAATGCGGGAAGCATTTAAAGCATAATTTTGGATCGAATTCGATTTTATATGTGAAGTAGATCATATTTCTCAATCTAGATTAAGTTAATGAAATTGCAAAAAGAATATCTAAAAATAATTGGAAAACCGTTTTACTATTCATGGAGACCTTAAAATCTTTAAGGATTTCATAGAATCTAAAGATCATTTAAAGTAAACTTAAGTCAAATTTAAAGTTTGGTTCCGTGCATAATATAACTCAATTGCATAGCATGAAATCAAGATTCTAGCTAAGTAACTAACTCTATTTCAGTACGCTACACGACAGAATTTGCGTTGTCGTACAATATTAATTAAATTCTAGATATTTTTTTTTGATCTTTGGAGTATAGTTGCCTATTCTTTGGATGTTTGCAGGGAAAAGAACAAGCGATGGAATTTATCGAAACAAATAAATAAATTACATAGTGCCTTGTTAAATATATTATAAATCGATCCTTCGTCAAGAAATTACTTTTTTTGGATCTATGACAATTATAATTTCTCGAAAATTCAAAATTCATATTTGATTTTGGTTGGTTACAAAAAAGGCAGAATTGTTGAGTCAAACTCATTCTGGGTTAAGGAGGGTGGAATAAATCTACTAAATTTTTTTTATTCTTTCTTAAAGAGATGGGTTCAGAAAATAATCTTATTACAAAATTTAATTTATAATAGCATAATTAGTAAATTTTGAAAAATGCAAAGGCAAATATTTTTATATACTAATTAATATTAAATTCATATAAATGCTAGATAGGTAAGATTTTGATACCAGATAAATCACAAACACCTTAATATATGCTATTAAATAAGTCTTATTGACTATTGACAGGAAAGATATGATATTCCCAATAAAATTATTAAAGTGAATGAAATTAAATCAAAAGTTTGAAAAACTTCAATTATAGATTTGTTTGTTTGTGTTCTAATAGCCTATCTTTTTGGCAAGAAATACAGTCAGACCTCTCTATAATCACACTATTGGGCCATAGTAACTTTTTTAAAAAATGTGCTTATATATAGAGGTTTTTTTTCTGTGTTCATAGTATTAGGTTTTAAAATAGGTGTGCTTATAATAAAGAGAATTTTTATATGAGCTTATGGGTGACTATAGAGGGGTCTGACCGTATATAAATTACTTGATACATGGGATATTATAAGATCACTTTTACCAAAGCCAAAGAATAAGTCAATTAAATTTTTAATTGCATACTTTGCATTTTCTATATGACAAAATTGACTTTTGCATATGATCATTTTTTAAGGAAAAAATAAAAACTTTTATAACCATAAAGTATGTTCAATAAGATAAGATTGTAGAAAACTGTTTAATTCTTCTAATTCCAGTTCACTCGCAGTAATCGAGAGATCTTGTATACTCTTCACCAGATAATACCTCTGGAGCTACATAAGGTAATACCTCAATGAAGAAGAACTCATAAAATTATATGATAAAATATTTCCAAGATGAAAATCCTGGTGTACTATAAATGAATTTCTTCTAAAATTATCAGCTAATTCTTTTAAATAATCTAATTTCGTTTTCCAATTTAATATTATTAAAATTATTTTTTAAACAATATCTAAGATTTCCATAATTAACATAACGTAAAACCATCATATATTTATTTGTTTCCGGATCTTGAAAACATTGAATTGAAGTATAATCTCTAAATAATATATATATTTCTTTTTAATTTATTATATAATTTGGCAATCACTTAAACTTGAAAATTATTAAACTATTTTAATACCATAATAATTACGTAACATCCTGATTCTATAATTGGCTTAGTCAAAATCATACGATTTTCTTAATGAGACATTCTGTTATTTCAGATGTCATACAAGTAAAGTAGAGAAACCTCTCGCCTCAACGTCACCTGAAATTTCTTTATCTTTTGGAACTACAATTATATCTGATGCACCTTTTATTTTACCTGAAGAATTACAAAAGGTTCATGATGATTTGTCTCAATCGGTACTTACATTTTACAATGGTATCAAGAGAAACAAAGATAAAGTAGCTTACCTTCAGGCGATATTAGATATAAATCCAGTTTATCAATCAATCCAGTTTTATCAGAAGAATTAAAAAAAAAGTTTATAATCAATTATCATTTATGTATTACAATCATATTAGCAACAACAAAGATAAAATGGCTTATCTTAAGGTGATATTGGAAGTTTTATTTTGTTTTATTTATGATTGTTTGTTTATTTTTTCAAATTTTTGGCACAAATAGATATGCAAATAGGTAGGGAAATTTGTAGATCATTTACAAGTAGATAAGAGAGAGAGAGATTTTTAGATTATTTGTAAATAGGCAGACATATATGTAAATAGGCAAAGCTGATTTGTGCCAAAAATTTTGTCATTCAATATGGGTAGCCTACTTATTAATTTGCTGTCCTTGTTATTGTCATGTCATTAATTTTATTATGGGTAATATGAATTGGTTTCATATATTTCATTCAATATTTTGCAATAATAATGGTTTATATTGTGAGGAGGGTTTAATAAAAAAATTTGTTTTTTGTGCAATATATGTATCAGTTAGTCTATTACCTCTTTCACTTAATTAATTATCTATTTCATTATTGCTTTCATCCATTTCATTATCATTATCTGAATTTTCATTATTAGAAATACAAGATTCATTATTTTCATATTTTATATTATTTGTTATAGTTGTCCCAATTCAACAAGTTGTTGTTGTCTAGTACATTTGTACGCAGTACTGTCAAGGGACACCTTTGGACAGTGCAGGGACAAAAATTACTTTTTTTTTAAATTAATTAAAGTTGTTCAGAATTGATTTTTTGTAAAGTTTTAATCTATTTTTTTACAAGCTAATTAAAGGACATAGGAATAGTAAAAAAAACACACGGACATGTAAAATGTACAACACTGTTTGTAAGTATCAATACCTTTTCCTTCTAAAAAAACGAATCCATTTTATAGTTATGCCTTCGTAAGATTCATATACAGGATAATTCAAACAGTAAATGATCTGGATGTGGTGACTATTTATTATTTATCAGAAAATATCATAAATATACTACTTTAAAAATAATTGTATATAATCGGTTGGTAAGTTAATCTTTATTAATTTTTTTTATTAATTTCTATTTTTTAAAAAACGGAATTCTAAATTAATTAAATTAATTTTAATATATAAAAATTTTGAAAGGGATAAATTTCTACTAATACAATGAAACTGAATTAAGGATAAAAATTTAAAACATTGTATATTATTTATATTATTTCTTCCTCTTCTTAATCAAGTTGATTCATCTATAAGTTATCTAATTGTAAATTTTTACAGATTCATTATTCAACAAAGCCACATGATCTTCATTTCCTGAATTATCATTTTCATCCATCATTAAATTGTTTCCTTCTTTATTTTGAATCATCATATCATCATCATGACTGATAGTACTACTAGTTCTAGGATCACTCATTGGTAATGGAATGTGAGGGATATCTCTTGAATCCCCAATTGTAATATTATATTTCGGTTCTCCATCATTCTCACCTGATCTCCAATATAAATCAATTTGTAAATGAACATAAAGGAATATTAAGAATGCTATAGATGCATGGACCAATCCATATGAATAAGCATCAATATTATTGTCTTCAAGAACGACAATTTGTTCTTCATTAGCGCCCATGAATAATAAACCTGATAAAATTAATAACTAATAGATTATGTTATAAAAATTATTAAATATCATAATTACATACATACAAAAAAAAAAAAAAGTGAAGAATATTTTAATTTATAACTCACGTAAGGGCATAAATGATGAAAAGGTGTTATCACTTTATCCTTTAGAAAAGAAATTTCGACAATTTTTGCAATCGCAGCACCAATTAAAGCAAAACCGAAATTTTTGTGAACCTTTCTAGAAATCTCTGTGGATTGTGCATGAGAACTCATAACATAACCAGTAAACAATATTACCAAAGCGGGCATAATATTTCGTTGTCCTTTCCTTGATAAATATATTCCTACCAATCCACCTACCCACCACACAACTCCTAATACAGTATGCTGGTAATCCTTGTGACTCCATGGCTTTATAAAAATATAAGTTGAGAAAATATATATAATCAATAACCAAAAATATAAAAAATTCAATATATCGATCATATTTCATAAACTTACTGTTCCGATTCTAAAGTAAAAAAATTAAAAAAAGTAAAAAAAAAAAAAAAAAAAAAATTAATTAATTAAACCACTAAATATTTTGAAACAATAAAATAATAAAATAATTATTTATATGAAACTAGCCTGTGTTCAGTAAAGGTGTTGAAACAACCCCAAATACACATTATCCAACTATCAAAATAATCCAGTGATTTTTTTTTACGACTTAAAAATTCTAAAGCGAGTCTCATAACAATAATTGATATAATTCCATATGCAATGAATGACGATCCCTAATAGCAAAGAAACAACAGAAGCAAAAGAAAATTTAGCACATTATCTTTTTTAAAGATCTTTTAATCATCATTCAAATAACTTTTTTATAATACCATGATAAAATGGGCGAGACATTGTCCGGTATGGTCGCCTTCTCCATCTCTAGTAAAAAATATTAATATGAATAAATTAAGAAATGATGCATCAAATATAAAAAATATTAACCTGCACCACCCATTCATAGTAATCACACCAAAAACGATTTGGATGTAACCAATAACTGGAACACATACACCCAAGACTCTATGAAATTTGACGGATATTGGTCTCAACCATTTGTTTGGTCCTCTTTCCAAATGTAACCTTAAATAAACTCCAAGGCCAATTTGGCTCATTAGAAATAACACGACGTATGTAGCAAATGAACTATGTACATTTTCAGAAAATTCTCGACCACCGTGAGCATGACCAAGAAAATAACCAATGGTTGCTAAAATTGAACCAAATGTCTGCACAGGTACATGCCATCGAGATTTACTAAGACCTAATACCATCCCTTTATTAAATAAAATAAAATAATTTTATTATGATTAAAAAGTGATCCAACTATTTTTTTTTTTATATCCTATTAATAGAATTTATTATTCTGAAATTTATTCTAGCTTGATGGCATACCAGTTGGAAATAGTATTGCGAAAGCCGTAAACATAAGAACAATGTGAGTCCAAAGAATTCCATCGATGGGATCTGATGATATTCCAGAAGTTGAATTTAAATGATGTTCATGTGCTTCGACATGAGTATTTCTTGATATTAAAATTCCAAAAACTGATATTAATAGTAGAAAGAAATGCATGTTTATAGGGCTTGGGCTGGCTTAGTTTGAACTTGCCAATATCTATAGCTTTTCCATTCACGTGATTAAAAGCTAACAAATTTTTGGGAATATCATCAATAATCAAGCACCAATTATCATTGAGAATCCAGTATTGTTTCACCAATTTCACACGCATGTATTACTCGAATTTATGTAATCCTTTTATCATTGTTTTAGTAAAATCGGATAAATTAAAAAATTTTTAATTAAAATATTCTATTTAAGGAAATAAAGATTAGATATAAATATTACAATCGAAAGTTAATCTATCAATTTTTAAAGCATACCAACAAATATTATTATTAAAATAATCAAAATATTAATGTAATAAAAATAAATTAATATATAATAAGAATAATTATAAAGAATCTACTTTTGAATTCTTTTTATTTGATTCCGGAATAATATTATGAAGTAATGCAACCCGCATGAGTAAATTTTGTAATGCCAGTCGTAAATCAGCAGTGTTAATATCGTGCGATAATAGATTAATTGCTTCAGGATAAAAATCGGGAAGAAATCGTAAAAGCTATTAATTTATTAATTAGAAGAGAAAAAAGAAAGGGATTAAACAAATGTAAAAAAAAAATAAAAAACAAAAAAAAAAAACTAAATAAATAAAGACAAATAAAATACATCATTATTATCGAAATTAACGTATGCGTTTAAAATAGATGCCACTACAGGTGCCCAAGCATTGATATTTCGTGGTTGTGACGCAGGATCCAATGAATTATAATACCTTATTACTTGCAACGTAAGTCTGAAAATGTATTAATTTAATTTAATTAAATTATTATTGTTGTTGTTTTTTTGTATGTAATTAAGAAAAGTAGGCAGCTTACGGTATTAATTTTAATTCGATTTCTTGTTTCTTTTCTTTGCGATCTGCGGAATCATCTTGTTGCATCTTAATTAATAAATCCAAATAGCAAGATGCACTACTTGATTCCTGTTTAAGCAAATTCGGTAATTGCTTCATAAATCCTAATCAAAATTACGAAAATTACATTATATATGTGTTTTTTTTTCAAAAAAATAAAAAATAAAAAAAAAATAATCATAATAATTTAATATTACCAATTTTCCATAACGCGATTCTTAAATNAAATAAAGAAAAATAAAATACATCATTATTATCGAAATTAACGTATGCGTTTAAAATAGATGCCACTACAGGTGCCCAAGCATTGATATTTCGTGGTTGTGACGCAGGATCCAATGAATTATAATACCTTATTACTTGCAACGTAAGTCTGAAAATGTATTAATTTAATTTAATTAAATTATTATTGTTGTTGTTTTTTTGTATGTAATTAAGAAAAGTAGGCAGCTTACGGTATTAATTTTAATTCGATTTCTTGTTTCTTTTCTTTGCGATCTGCGGAATCATCTTGTTGCATCTTAATTAATAAATCCAAATAGCAAGATGCACTACTTGATTCCTGTTTAAGCAAATTCGGTAATTGCTTCATAAATCCTAATCAAAATTACGAAAATTACATTATATATGTGTTTTTTTTTCAAAAAAATAAAAAATAAAAAAAAAATAATCATAATAATTTAATATTACCAATTTTCCATAACGCGATTCTTAAATTTTTATCTCCATTAAACTTCCGTGCAAAATTATAAGATTTTTCCAAACATTCTCCAATTATCAACAAATGTACTGCTGGAATTGGTTCAAATACCAAGTCATTGCTCAATAAATCATTAACAGTGTCAATAAGAAGTAATTGAAGTAAGCATTTAATAATTATTTGATTAAATTCTTGTGTGCGTTGTTCATTATGCACTATGGTAGTTGTTGATGAACGTTCAGAGTCAGGATAATTTTCTTCAACCATAGATCGGGTATTTAAGTCAACTTCAGAAATAAATCCATTTTGACCTTTAACAATAATAAGAATAATAATTATAAATAAAATAATAAATAACGATAAATAAATGTGAATAAAAAAAGAAAATATTTAAATCAAATTACCATTATGTTCTCCAATAAACCCATTTGCAGCTTCAATGAAGTGATGATCTTCGTCAAGCAAATTATATGCGGTTGTTGATTCGAACAATTGAACAAATGTAGCACAAATTTTTCCCCAATGATCGTAATCTAACTTTTTTACATTGGCTAAAATCAATTGTTGTAAACAAGAACTTCCTATACGAGCCAACGTGTCATTTTCTATGAAAATAAATATAAACAATAAAATAAATAATTAATAATTAATTAATTATAGTTATTAAAGTTATTTAAATTATTTAAACTTATTTAAGATTATTTAAGATTATTTAAAGTTTATCATACAAGAAATCAACCAATCTAAACACTCTGCAAAGTCAATAATATAATACCTTGAATTATGCAAGATCCAAGTAAATCTAATATTCCATCAATCATAACTTCGAGAATATCAAAATAATGAGTAAAAAGATCAATCATATTTCTAAGAGCTTGAATCATTGTTGTTGATAACCACACACTCATATCTTCATGACTAGAAAATTTAGAGATATCCGATCGAGATTTTAAAATTCCAAAAATCGGAAAGAGAACTTGTCGACATATTACTCCCCAAAATTCCAGTGAATATGTTGAACCAAATTTTTTAAGTGTGTCAAACATTGAATTCAATGCTCTTTATTATATTTAATACGGTAAAATATATATTTTAATAAAAAATGAAAAAAAAAAAATAAATAAATAAATACAAATCCATACCATATAATGAATATAAAAGTTTACCTTGTTCGAACTTCCAAATCTTCACTATTCATTATAACATCATGGAATCCGAATAATAAAGGATACCAGAATTTGAAAGATGGATCATCGTTAGTAATTACTTTACCAGTTGGAGTAGAAGCATCTTCAAATCCATTAGCATCTTTAATAGGTTCATAAATTTTGTATTGAGGATATTCTAACATCTTTGAAATTGAAACACATATGAGTTCAATGGCCTGAAGACTTGATCGTAAGGAAAGAAGAAGTTAGAAAAAAAAAAAAGAAGATAGAAAGAGAAGATAAAAGAAAAGATAGAATTTAAAATATTTCTTAAAAGAAAAATTAAAAAGTTCATTATTAGAATTACCTTGTTTTCTGGAAACGCTTATTCTTACAAAATTCTGTGAGGCAAACCATAAGGTCCGGATAAGTGCTATTAGATACTATGTCATCAAATCGATCTTTAATTAACAATCTTACGAGATCAAATGCCATTATAACAATTGGCTCTAAAAATTTTTAAAATATGAAAAACATGCAAAAGGTGTAAGTGTATATCATCAAACTGATCTTTAAAGAGTACAGAAAAAAATTTNACTATTCATTATAACATCATGGAATCCGAATAATAAAGGATACCAGAATTTGAAAGATGGATCATCGTTAGTAATTACTTTACCAGTTGGAGTAGAAGCATCTTCAAATCCATTAGCATCTTTAATAGGTTCATAAATTTTGTATTGAGGATATTCTAACATCTTTGAAATTGAAACACATATGAGTTCAATGGCCTGAAGACTTGATCGTAAGGAAAGAAGAAGTTAGAAAAAAAAAAAAGAAGATAGAAAGAGAAGATAAAAGAAAAGATAGAATTTAAAATATTTCTTAAAAGAAAAATTAAAAAGTTCATTATTAGAATTACCTTGTTTTCTGGAAACGCTTATTCTTACAAAATTCTGTGAGGCAAACCATAAGGTCCGGATAAGTGCTATTAGATACTATGTCATCAAATCGATCTTTAATTAACAATCTTACGAGATCAAATGCCATTATAACAATTGGCTCTAAAAATTTTTAAAATATGAAAAACATGCAAAAGGTGTAAGTGTATATCATCAAACTGATCTTTAAAGAGTACAGAAAAAAATTTTTTTAAAGAATTTAAAGAATTTAATGAAGTTCATTAAATGAATTTACAACCATTAGTTTCCTTTGCAGCTGCCGAAAATACACCAAATAAAGCTTTCCAACCAGATTTAATATTATGAGATCTTGCTTGAATCATTTGTTGAATACATCGCAAAACCTAAAAGTAAAAAGAAAAAAAAATATTTCATATAAAAATCCAATGTTAAACAATGTCAAATAAATTATCATTACATAATTAAGGAAATTTAAAATGTATTTTACCATATCTTTAATGGAAATATTTGAATTATTAATTAAAACATATTCAAAAGGTCTCAGAAAATCCTTCTGAAACTTAAAATGTGGAAGTTCTTCTTTTGCCAAGAACTGCATTGCCAATTGACGAAGAGAATCTATGGCAAAGAAACCAACATTTATATTTGGGTGGCATCCAACCTATCATTATATATAATAGGTAATTAAAATAACAATAATAAGGGATAATAAAACTTTATTTTTCTTTTAAATAGAAAATCATAAAATTCATTAAGAAAATTTAAAATTATTAATTTAAATACTTGATTAAAATGTTCTCCTAATATTGCCCAAACGTAAGACCATTCCATCCTTATACGACCCATATTATAATAAGAAATCTCAACAAGTTTTTGTAAACTAAACATTCTTGGATTTTCAGTCATACTAGAAGATTGTATTTCTTCCCATGAAACACCACTCAATGCTCTTACGAATTCGACAATTGCGGTCTATTGAATTAATTAAAAATTTCAATTAAATAATAACTTTACAACTAAAACATATAAGAAAAAAGGGAAAAAACAATGAAAACTCACTCCGGAAAGTTTTGAACTTGAACTGAAAATTCTATCAACTGCAACAACCACTTGAGACGATCTACTCTCTAATGCAACATCTTCAGCGTACATAACCTTTTATACATAAAACAAATTAATTATCATAAGATAAATATTAAATAGTAAACAAATAAAAAATGTTAAAGGAATAAAATTTACTTGAGATGTAGGTCTCACTGTAAATGGTCTTTTAGTGGTTAAACTACGCCTTACGCCGTTGTCTAAAGAATGCGGACTAATAGAACATATAAATAATAAATAGATTTCATTTGTTATAGGTTTTAATTTTTTTTTTAATAATAATAATAATAATTAAAGGAAAATAAGAATGTACCGTGGTTGTTTCCTTGCGTTAGATATGTCAGGTACGACAGTTTGATCCAAACCAGAACTTATTAATTGAAATCTTTCCAATTGACTCACGCAAGTTAAAACTTCTTGCCATGAACCTTTCAAATAATTCCCTTCAGTCAATGCAATATCTAAAAGAGTTTTAATAGCATCCACATTTTTCGGTTTCATTTCACCAAGATTATTCAAAAAAGTGAATTTTGCCAATGTAGTGATAAATGCATTTCGTTCCAATTCCATATCAAAAAGACATATAATACGAATGGCCAGCTTAAATCCTTCTAAAGAAAGATTAGCGGTCTCTATATCTTCAGTATCTTGAAGAGGACCGGACAAACCGGCAAGAACAGGCATCCAAGCTACTTCAAACATGGGACGAACGTGCTCAAAATGGGAAGCACTATAAAAAGTAGTATTGGCTGTATAAATTCCACGACGTTGAGCTCTGAGCATTGATTTAAATAAGTTCTAATAAATAGATGATAGGTGATTGTCCGGATATTATAGATATATTTTTTAAAAAATCCAAAACAAACTAACGGAATATTATATATTGAGAATGTAATAAGTTACCTCAGTTTTATTTGCCATTTCCATTGAAGCAGCTTTATATGCTTCTTGTTTAAAATTTCTACCAACATTAACTATTGCACTACCTATATTTGAAATACCAATTCCTCCGGGTGAAGCAGGAATCTGTTGCATAAATACAGCATCTTGTTCATCTTTCATCTTAATTTCATTATTTTGAATTTCATCATATATGGCCATTAGAAATTCTTCGGATAAATTTGAATTATCATCAATTCCTCGATTATTTTTAATGAATTCATCCTTTGTCATTCGACGCTTAATTTGTGGATTATGAAGATCGGTATTTAACATAATAACGGAATATGCCAAGACATAAGCAGTATCTAAAATTAAAATCAAAGAAAAATTAAAAAATAAAGATTTAAAGATAAATAATAATTATAATTATTATTTATTATTATTATACCAGCATTAGCAAATTGAGTAGGATTTCCATCCACATAACGTTCAGCAAATTTCAACATAAATCTATCAATCTTCTGAGCTTCACCAGGTAATCGAAATGATTGTAAAAATAATCGTAATGCATTTACAAAATTCATATTTGTAAAATCCATTAGATCTACAAATGCGTGCATTGTTGCAATATTTTCTGGTTCACTAAATAAACCAAAAGAATTATGAAAATATACATATAAATAAATAATATATATATTTACTAAGTGACATAAGATATGAATAAAATATGACATAAAAAATAATAATAATAATATTACCCTTCCCCTAAATATTCCCCAATCATTGCCTTATTAAAACCTTCTGTGGTTAACAAGAAATTTGCAATTTCAACAGGTTCGACACTTTTAATAAAACCTGCCGATACTAATGATTGAATTCCCTATTAAATCATTAAATCATTAAATTATATTAATAAATTAAATCATAAGACATGATAATAGATATAAATGAACGAACAAGGGATTAACTAACTTTTTTAGGTTTAAAATTAAATTTTTTAATTCCATCTTGAAGAATTTGTTTTCTATGTTTCAAATTTTCAAATTCTTCCGGATCATCAATAGCTTTAGTGGTCGGTTTTACATCATTAGATATTGATCCAGGAACAGACATGGTGGATGATGAAGGTGATGATGATTTATTTGTAAATGTAACAGTAGTTGAAGCTTGAGATGAAGCCAATTCTATTGTCTCTTCACTTTTTCGAACAATTTCTTCTTTTTCATCTTCACCACCATTTTCAATTGAAGATTTATTACTACACCATGCCACCAGAGATCTTAAAATAGATACAAGACATTCAAGACCTTGATATTTTAATGCTAATTCATCAGGACGACCCGAATGAAGTTGTGATGATAAGGTTGAAGTTGTTATCGCTTTAGTAGCAAGGGAAGGTGGAATAACTACAGTTTGAGTTATACTAGCCAGTGATGTTGCAGAATCATTATTTGGTGAATCTTTATTATCTTTATCAGTATTATTATTATTATTGTTGTTATTGTTTGTAGAAGTAACAGTTGTATAAGTTGTTGTGATCTTAGATACAATATTTACAATTCTTAATAAAATTAAAATTATACATAAATTATTTTCAGTCAATCAATCAGAAATTATAATTATAATATAAATTATATAAAAGATTCATTAGTTCTTTACCGTTCATAAGTGTTATCCAATGCTTCTCGATCACAATCATAATTTAAATAAATTTCTACTAAAGTTTGAGGATCACTACAAATTCTTGAAAGGACATTTAATAGTGCATACTTATGTTTCATTGAAGAACTCCTCATTTCTAAAATTGGTAAAAATATCTCATTTACAAATACTTCAATCTCTTTCTAAAATTATAACATAAAATTTATATTAATTAAATTATAATTAAATTATAATTAAATAATAATTAAATTATAATTAAATAATAATTAAATAATAATTAAATTATAATTAAATTATAATTAAATTATAATTAAATAATAATTAAATAATAATTAAATTATAATTAAATTATAAATTGCATACATATTAAATATATTAAATATATTAAATATATTAATATATATTGAATATGTTAAATATATTGAATATATTGAATTGATATATATATATATATTGTAGATATATAATATTTTACCTTTAAATGACTCCTAAGTTTATTTATACATTTCCAAAATATCTCAAGACTAGTTTCAAATACTTGAGGTACAGGACTAACAGCATTTCTACTTAAACTTAAGCATAAATATTGTTTAATTGCTTGAACAAATAAAGTGCACTCATGTGTAGAAGATGAAGTTAGTATTACATTAGGTGATGTAAATACTTGTATATGTGAACTTAATATTGTTAATATTAAATGTAATGACAAAAGCTTCGATCTCATTGCATGTGATTTTAAATCCGTAGAAGATTCAGCCGGTATGGTTTTCATAGATAATTTGCACAATGCACGAAAAACGAGGAATGCATCTTTAATATAAAGTTCATCTTGATTCATAATATTATTATGTTCATAATTTGGTTCCACTTCTGCTTCGAATGATTTTCGATGTTCAAAAGAATCTCTGAAAAAATTTTCTACAAGTTAATAAAAACTCTTGATATATGTATGTATGTAGAAACTAATATAATTCTTTCTGATTAAATACGTACAAGGTCATTTTTTTTTCAACAGAAACATCTTCGGGAACTTTGAAATCTTCATTTTCTTCATCTTTAACGTCTTTCTCTATTATTTCACTTGAATTTCCGGCATCATTCCATTGACCAAACTCCAATGCATCTGCACCATCTAATTTTACGGGGGTTATAACTTTTTCATCTGTACTTTCTAATTTTACTGGTGTTTGGTCAAAGCTTTTTTGCCTATCATGTTTATTATCATCATCATCATCATTATTATTATCATCACCATTATCATTTTCATCATCATTATTATTATTACTATTGTTATTATTGTTGTTATAATTGTTATTATTATTATTATTATTATTATTATTATTATTATTATTATTATTATTATTATTATTATTATTATTATTATTATTATTATTATTATTAT